>CM062294.1:205764805-206023834 GCA_031216915.1 Pictodentalium vernedei | reverse complement strand
TGATGAACCATGAGTAACTGAATATGACCCAAAATATTTCTTCTAACCACTTTTGTCAGGTGAGCGATTAGGGACCCTTGGGGCCTCGTGTTTATTTTTGTAATTATTTCTTTGCCATCAAAAGTTCATGTTCTTGGTTTGTTTTATGTTTTTGGTCTCATAATCCACAGAACAGCATGGGTGGTGGTGTATTTCATCCCCTTGAGTGCAAGAAGGCTTTGCAATGCTAAAGCATTGCAAAGCCTTGTTGCACTCAAGGGACAAATTTATCAGTTTTATTAACTTGGCTAAAATATCAGACATAAACCATTGGATTTTTTTTTTTTCTTAAGTTTGTATTGGTTATAAAAAGAGCATGCTGCAGCGAAAAGGACTACGTGGGAAGGCTTGAGAAACAGATTTTTAACTTTTTTAGGCCTTAGCATGATGTTTAATTAGAAATGCCATAAGTGTGAATATATTAGATCTGATGCTTGGAGAACATGCTCATACAGAGTTTTCCAGTGAAAAGCAATTTGCATCGACAGTGTCCTGTACGACACTATTGATGCAGATTACTTTTCACTGTCTAACTTACCTGTTCCCATGTGGGAACCCCGGGAAGTGAAGCAGTGCTGGTTTACTGTGGTAAGCAGGCTCTATTTTACTGGTAAAATAGGACCCAGTCACCAGTTCTTGGGATGGAAGTCCTCCAAAATGGGCAACATGGGTATAAAAGATTGACTAAACTTGACTTTATCTTTATGTTGTGGTCATGATTAGCTATTGTGTGGAAATATGTGACTTTAACCCTTTACCTAACGTAACGGCCAAAACCGGCCAGCGCTATTCTCAAAAATCTCCAATTAATTTTCATTATTTTTTTCATTTTTTGTCTCAAAAACATAGGTTATGACCCCTCATTGGAACGAGCTCGTTCCAACGAGAGGTCATAACCTATGTTTTTGAGAAAAAAATTAGTTATTCAAGAATTATTTTTGCAAGTGTCGTCTGCTTTTCAGGTTAGGTAAAGGGTTAAACACCAATAAATAAATAAATAATACTAATCTGTTGCATTGTTTGAGTCGACAGGTAGGCCCTATACCCTGTTGTGTGCATCACACAGAAACTTTACTAGACTACATGTATATAAAGGCAGAACACTGCAAAACTTTTCAAATTTTTTTTTAAACGTCGCATAATTTGGTCACGATTACGTAATTTGGGCATTTACTATCGATATTTATGGAATTGAAAGTCCTGGTTACTTTTGCCAAAAATTAATGCAGACATCTATTGTGCAAAAATTAGTGCGGTTTGTGCCAAATTGGGACAGACATCTATTCTGATTTTAGATCTTGCCTGAAAAATTAATCGTGTAGTAAAGGACTAAAGCCTCATTCACATGGCCAACATTTACATAGTATGCAAAGATACACATGTGCAAATTTTACCAGGGTATGCAATAGTAAAATTTGCAATGCGTTCACATGTATTTTAAAAATGCTGAGTATTTGCGTGGTATTTACAAGTCGCTTATAATATAAAGGCTGGTTATTCCATCGGGTCCACAGTCTCTTCCAAACATTCACAATGGACAGACTGATATCTGCAACCAGAACAAGACGAAGGCGAATTGTGCCATATTTGGTCAGTACCCGCTCGGGTTATGGGTGTGACTTAGGAGAAACGATCTTCTATCTCTTCTTCAATATTCATCTCTGCCCATATATCAATCAGTGTCTGTGTTTTCATCGTCCAACCACGAGGAACCACGCCCTTTGGCCGGTTGTAGCGATTTGGTTTCTTTCGGTGGCATAGTTTTTTAAAACGCACACTATAACGCGGGTAAACAGATATGACGGGAAACGATTGAAATTCTTGGAAATTTGGCACGCAGTTGAAACAAATCTCAAAATAAGCATGACACAATGTATTAACCCCTCCATGTTCCCTGTCTCAGAATGGGAATGCAAAATTTGCAATTCACATTTTGCATTCACATGGCCATAATTACACATGTGTAAACAATACGCATGTGCAATTTCAGATTTACATCTGGTCCACCCAGATGTACTTTTTGCACCGTGTGTATCTTGACACACGTGTGCAGACCCGTTCACATGACCGTGTTTGCATATGTGAGTAAATTTACACACGTGTGTATCGTTACACACGTATGTAAATCTTGCCATGTGAATGGGGCTTAAATAGGATATGTTTAGTAGTCCCCTACGGGAACTGTAAGGGGACTATAGGATTGCACTCCGTCCGTCCGTCCGTCTCTGTCTGTCTGTCTGTCTGTCTGTCCGTCCGTCCGTCCGTCTGTTTTTTATGTTACCACCTCTCCCTCCAACATGCTTTAAGCTACACCTTTCATATTTGGTACATGGATAAATGGTTCTGAGGGGATGATGCACGCTCAAAATTTTTTTTTCAAAATCCAAGATGGCGGAATGGCGGCCATTTTTGTTGTGTTTTTTAAGCTATTTATGTGTACCCATACTATGTATGGTACACATAATGCCGGCATCCGGGGAGACCATCCGTCGTTCGTCCATCCTTTGTCCGTCCGTCTGTCAGTCTGTCTGTCCGTCCATCTGTCCATCCATCCGTCGGTCCGTCCGGCATCCGTATCCATTTCTTTGGCATTCGATAACTTGAAAAATATTGCTTGGATTGTCAAGTTACTTTATATTTCTGTTCAGGTTAATGATGTGCCGAGCTGTATAGTTTTTGGTGTCAATCGGATAATTTGATCCAGAGATATTAACCCTTTATCCTTCAAATTGAAAATTCCTCCAATCCATTTGGCATTCGATAACTTGAAAAATATTGCTTGGATTGTCAAGTTACTTTATATTTGTATTCAGGTTACTGATGTGCCGAGCTGTATAGTTTTTGGTGTAAATCTGTTATTTTGATCCTGAGAGATTAACCCTTTATCCTTCAAATTGAACGTCCGGCGTCCGTAGCCATTTCTTTGGCATTCGATAACTTGAAAAATATTGCTTGGATTGTCAAGTTACTTTATATTTGTGTTCAGGTTACTGATGTGCCAAGCTGTATAGTTTTTGGTGTAAATCTGATAATTTGATCCTGAGATTTTAACCCTTTATCCTTCAAATTGAAAATTCCTCCAATCCCTTTGGCATTCGATAACATGAAAAATATTACTTGGATTGTCAAGTTACTTTATATTTGTGTTCAGGTTACTGATGTACCAAGCTGTATAGTTTTTGGTGTAAATCTGTTATTTTGATCTTGAGTTATTAACCCTTTATCCTTCAAATTGAAAATTCTTCCAATCCCTTTGGCATTCAATAACTTGAAAAATATTGCTTGGATTGTCAGGTTGCTTTATATTTGTGTTCAGGTTACTGATGTGCCGAGCTGTATAGTTTTTGGTGTAAATCTGATAATTTGATCCTGAGATATTAACCCTTTATCCTTCAAATTGAAAATTTCTCCAATCCCTTTGGTAACTCAAAAAATATTAATCTGATTGTCATGTTACTTTATATATGTATTCAGGTTACTGATGTGCTGTGTGCTGTATAGTTTTTTATGTAAATCTGATAATTTGATCCGGAGATATTAACCCTTTATCCATCAAATTAGACACTCCTCCAATCCATTTCTATATGTACCCTATAAGTACCCATACCATGTATGGTGTACATAATGTCGGCATCCGTTGTGGCCCTCCCGTCATACAGCTTTCTACTAGTTGCG
Source organism: Pictodentalium vernedei (assembly GCA_031216915.1). Lineage (NCBI taxonomy): Eukaryota > Metazoa > Mollusca > Scaphopoda > Dentaliida > Dentaliidae > Pictodentalium > Pictodentalium vernedei. Next base: position 206,020,120 of record CM062294.1, on the reverse strand, counting down.
CGTATGGGTACACATCTGACAATTTCATCAGCCTATTTTTTTCTCTATTTTCATGTTACCACCCCTCCCACCAACATGGTTCAAGCTACACCTTTCATATTTGGTACATGGATAAATGGTTCTGAGGGGATGATGCACGCTCAAATTTTTTTTTTCAAAATCCAAGATGGCGGAATGGCGGCCATTTTTGTTGTGTTTTTTAAGCTTTTTTTTCTCTCTATTTTCATGTTACCACCCCTCCCACCAACATGGTTCAAGCTACACCTTTCATATTTGGTACATGGATAAATGGTTCTGAGGGGATGATGCACGCTCAAATTTTTTTTTTTCAAAATCCAAGATGGCGGAATGGCAGCCATTTTTGTTGTGTTTTTTAAGCTTTTTTTCTCTATTTTGATGTTACCACCCCTCCAAATAACATGGTTCAAGCTACACCTTTCATATTTGATACATTGATAAATGGGTCTGAGCGGATGATGCACGCTCAAAATTTTTTTTCTTTTTTTTTTTTCAAAATCCAAGATGGCGGAATGGCGGCCATTTTTGTTGTGTTTTTAAAGCTTTTTTTCTCTATTTTGATGTTACCACCCCTCCCACCAACATGGTTCAAGCTACACCTTTCATATTTGGTACATGGATAAATGGTTCTGAGGGGATGATGCACGCTCAAATTTTTTTTTTTTCAAAATCCAAGATGGCGGAATGGCGGCCATTTTTGTTGTGTTTTTTAAGCTTTTTTTTTTCTCTATTTTCATGTTACCACCCCTCCCACCAGCATGGTTCAAGCTACACTTTGCATATTTGGCACACAGATAGAGTGTTGGGAGTAAGCAGCACTTGTTTACTGTGGTAAACCAGTTCCGCTTTACTAGTAAAATAGGACCCAGTCACCAATGCTTGGGGTGAAAGTCCTCTAAAATGAGCAACATGTTGATCAACGATTGACTAAACTTGACTTCATCTTCATGTTGTGTCACGATTAGCCATGGTGCATAAATATGTGACGTTAACCACCAACAAACAAACAAACAATAGAGGGTTGGGAGGGGATGATGCACGTTCAATATTTTTTTTTCAAAATCTAACATCTGTCTGTCTGTCCGTCTGTCTGTCTGTCTGTTTTTACCACCTCTCCCTCGAATAAGCTTCAAGCTACACCTTTCATATTTGGTGCATGGATAAATGGTTCTGAGGGGATGATGCACAGTCAATATTTATTTTTCAAAATCCAAGATGGCAGAATGGCGGCTATTTTTGTTGTGTTTTTTTTAAGCTTTTTTCTCTATTTTATGTTACCACCCCTCCCTCCAACATGGTTCAAGCTACGCCTTTCATATATGGTACATGGATAAAGGGTTGTGAGGGGATTATGCACGCTCAATATTTTTTTTTTAAAATCCAAGATGCTTATATACTCTAGTGTCTTCTGTGACAAAAACACCTTATGTCACAAAAGCGCCGTAGGGGATTAATACCACCTCGGTGGTCAAACACTTGTTTAAATAGTATCTTTAAATAAAATTCAAAATACAACTAGATTTTTCGATTTCAAGAAATCGAGAGATTCACCTATTCCGCTTGTTTTTTTAGGCAGGCAGCGGCGAAATAAGATTGCATATAGAGCTGGTAGGTTTTTAGGCTATATTAAGTGCATGGCCGATAGAAAACCCCCTACAGTGTCTAACAACTCTTTAGGCAATACTCTTTCACACTGGCCTGAATGCTGTATGGTTAATGTCCAGGTTAGGGCTAAATAGCAAAGCTGTTGAACACATCGTACCCGTACAACCCCCTCCTTCTAGATTTTTCGATTTCAAGAAATTGAGAGATTCACCTATTCCGCTTGTTTTTTTAGGCAGGCAGCGGCGAAATAAGATTGCATATAGAGCTGGTAGGTTTTTAGGCTATATTAAGTGCATGGCCGATAGAAAACCCCCTACAGTGTCTAACAATTCTTTAGGCAATACTCTTTCACATTGGCCTGAATGCTGTATGGTTAATGTCCAAGTTAGGGCTAAATAGCAAAGCTGTTGAACAGATCGCGTATACTAAATAATAACAACACGTGCGTATGTGGCATCATATATTGTGGCAAATGTTTTCGTAGCAGTGATTCCAAATTTTCAGCGTTTGTTCTTGAAGCTCGCCCGTACTCGGCCATATTATTAGAATGTCCCGAAACTAAGCATGGGCCTCGAGGCAGCCACCCCTCTCCCTCAACCCACCCCGGAACATGCACGTACGCTCTCCTGACATTCAACATGACAGAATGGGAAGCTGGTGGGGCTCTTTGTGTCAAAAGATGCGGTAACTATTTGTGAAGGATGTGTGAAAAAATTATGGAAATCGGCCAAGAATTGGCTGAGATATAGCGTTTTGATGAGTGGAGGTAATTGTTTCAATTTGGTCCTTTCCTAGCACGTGCGAACTGGCGGTGGGTGTATGTCTGGGGTTGTGGCAGTGTTCTCCCTCTGGGGTAGTTCCGCTTGAAACCGTGGATTCTCAGTTTCTGGTGGAGAGACGCTGGTGACTGAAAGATGCATTGTGTACACTGGCGTCAAATGGACCTCGCCAAGCTGGTAACTGTTAGATATTTGTCAGAAATGAAAAGTGGACAGTAATCGCGCATGGGTTAATGGCGAAAAGGCGGTAATTTGGCTAATTTGACATAAAAATTGAGCAGACAGCAGTGTCGCCCCTACGTCCACTGTGTCCAGACCACCGAAGGCAGCCACACGAAATGTTCAGATATTGTTCTACTTTCCCTGCTTGACAGGTTAGTATCTTTATCGAGAGGCGTGACTGCCTGAGGACAACGTGAATCGCGTGGAAACTGAGGGGACGATTCGTCCCTACTCTATTCCCAATGCAATGACGTTTCCATTCACTATTTACCTGTCACCCGTCGAGTTTGGCATTATTTCTGTCTATTTGATGAACTGTTCAGCTTTCAATATTCACACATTTACATGGGACTGAAAGTTTGTATGGTTAATGCCGAATTCAAGACAGGCAGTGGGTCGAGTGGGCGGGCGTTAGGGCGTGCATGCAAGCAGACAGGCAGTCCTGTCTAACAACTCTTCCGACCGTACTCTTTTACTCTGGCATGACTGGTGTATGGTTAAAATTGAAGTAAGGGTGGGCTTGCTCTCAGGTAGTTTGGTTGGCAGAAAAACAGAAGGCATTCCGTATTCCATTCATAATTGCTGGAAATCCTTATCTACTTCTCATAATTGCTGGAAATCCATATCTACTTCTTTGAAACCACGCGTGAGGGTTAAGTTAGAAATCAACAATGCCAGCTCAAATTTACGAATTCAGTTTCAATAAAAATCAGTAAATGAAGGTTAAAGAATATTTTGAAAATTACAGTTTTTCACACAGTACTCTCAAATAGCTTTGGATATGAACCGGCTGCAAAGAATATTTTGAACATGACAGTTTTTTCACGCAGTACCCTCAAATAGCTTTGATTACGAAAGGGTTACAAAAGTCACAGTGATATTCAAATCATTTGTATAAGTGATAAAATGAAAACAGTTGTCCGGAGAATGAATACTGGTCAGCTATAAAGGATAGCATAAATAAATAAAGCATCTCAATTTCCAAAGTTCATCAATCACAGCTTGACAGAGTTTCCAGTGCATAGAAAACATTCAGTGCTGAATCAATTAGGATATGGAGTAAATTGTCACTTGAACTGAAAATGTTTTTTTTTTTTGGATGGGACCTATCTTTATGATGCTAGAATGGGCATAGGGTTAAACTTTACAACAAATCTTACAACAGAAAATATGCTCAGTAGGCAATTGTGAATACGCACATGCAAATCATTTTCGATATTCCGTTCCAAAGAGGAAGACAAGTGAATGCGCGCAATCAGTGCAGGCAGGCACAGGCAGGCAGGAACATGCAGGCAGGCGCAGGCAGGCTCAGACCGAGGCATACAGGCGCACAGGCAGGTGGGCAGCTGTACTCTTTCACACAGGCATGGCTGTTGAATGGTGAATATCGAAGTCAGGGCGGGCTTGATGTTAAGCAGGTAGATAGGTAGACAGACTGCGCGCAGGCATCTAGTGCAGACAGGCAGGCACAGACAGGCAGGCACAAGCAGGCAGGCAGGCAGGCACACAGGTAGGCACGCAGGTAGGCACGCAGGCGTGCAGGCAGACTAGGGCAGGCGCAGACAGGCTCGCAGACAGGAAGGCAGGTGCACGGGCATTTCTAACAACTCTTCCGACTGTACTCTTTCACACAGGCGTGGTGAATAGTTAAAATCGAAGTCAGGGCTGGCTTGATGTCAGGCAGGTAGATAAACAGACAGTCTGTGTTCAGGCGCAGGCAGGAAGGTGCTGGTAAGCGCACACAGGCAGGCTCAGGCAGGCACGTTGGCAGGTGCGCATGCAGGCAGGCAGGCAGGCAGGCACAGGCACTCGGGCAGGCAAGCGCGCAGGGCTGCTGACGCACAGGCATTTCTATCAACTCTTCCAACTGTTCTCTTTCTCACAGGCATGACTGTTGAATGGTTAAAATCGCGGGCGGGCGGGCAGGCATTTCTAACAACTCTTCTGATTGTACTCTTTCACATGGGCATGACAGGTGAATGTTTAAAATCGAAGTCAGGGCGGGCTTGCTGTCTAGCAGGTAGGTAGACTGACAGACTGCATTTCACAAAATTCCAGCCATAATTGCTAAAAATCCATATCTACTTCTCTGAAACCACGTGCATACCTACTTCTCTGAACCACATGCTCAGGGTTAAGTTAGAAATCAACAGCATCACAGCAATACTGCCTAGGAAATAGTCACCACACATTTATCTATTCTGTTACAATAAAAAATCAGTAAAAAGAGGGTTAACAGACTGTTCTCTTTCACACTGGCATGACTGTTGTATGATTAATGACGAAGTCAGGGCAGGCAGGCATTTCTGACAACTCTTCCGACTCAGCCATAATTTCTGGAAATCCATATCCACTTCTCTGTAACCGCGCATGTAGGGTTAACTTAGAATTCAACAGCATTATAGCAATGTTGCTTTGCACACATTTATGAATTCTCTACAGAGGGTTAATGGATATTCAAATAGGAAAGACAGCATCTGGAGAATGCTGGTCAGCTACTAATGATATTATACAAACAAATAAAACGTTAATCACAGCTTGACAGTTACTGATAACAGCAAGCTTGAGAAATTTTGACTGGCATCAGCAAAGTGAACCACTTTTATAAAGAATTTGAGGGTAGTCCAATTCAAGGCCTGAAAACTGTATGAAGGGTAAAACTTTGAATAAAACATATAACAGCAAAATTATTCTAGGATGTAAGCTCTATCTTCTCATGGGAAAAACTTCGAGAAAATAGGTCTCCAGTGCTGAGAAATCGCACGTGAAAGTTGGCGAAAACAACAATTATTCCGACAGTACCCTTATGGGAACTCCCAAATCTGGCAAGGGGTAAACTTTTTATAATAATATATAGAACAAAAGTTGTCATACTTTGACAGCTGCATGCAGCCATAGAAAACATTCAGTGCTCAATTAATTAGATATGGAGTAAATTGACACTTAAACTTACCAAATTCTAAAAAAAATTGAGTTTTCTTGGACGGTACCTACATTTAGGCAACCAGAATGGGCATAGGGTTAAACATTACAACCAAACTTACAACAGCAAATATTCTCGGTAGGCAATTGTGAATATGGACATGCAAATCATTTTTCGATATTTCATTCCAAAATGGAAGAAAACTGAACTCAAAATGGGCGAATTTTAGGTAGACTTTAGAGTACTCTGATACAAGGCTTGAAAACTGGATGAAGACTAAAACTTTGAATAAAACATATAACAGCAAAATTGTTCTTGGATGAATGCCCAATCTTCTCACTGGACGTGATTTGAGAAAATGTGGTTGCAGTGCTGAGAAATCGCATGTGAATGTTGGCAATTTTCGCCAAAAATGCATTTTCAGGTGACTTTTGTGGCAAAACAGGGTCAACGTGGGTAATATTGCCTATGCAGACAGATGCAGATGCACATGCTTCAAACGCATGGAACATTTCGGCCCAATCGCCCAGAGCATTTTTGAGAATTGGGGCAAAACGTGACATTTTGGCTACATTTTGTACGATTTTGGCAGAAAACGAAAAACTTCAGAAACGCCATGACCCAGGTGATAAACTTCGCATGATGCTCTATAGATATACCGAATTTCAACAAAATCGTACAGACCGTTTTCGCGAAACCCGTCAGACAAGATTCGGTGAAATAAAAAAAAAAAAAAAAATAAAAAAAAAAAAAAAAATAAAAAAAAAAAAAAAGAAAAATAGCAATAATAATAGATCCACCTATTAGAAATAGGTGAATCTAATAATTTTGTCAATTCATCAAAATCCAGTGTTTTATGCTTGGAATTAAATTGTGTGTGATCGTGACCAAGTTTAGTTCAGAAGTAGCGATAACCAATATCCTTTGTGTAATTTCAGGTCACACCAAAAGGTGCTGGTCTGAATCCGGATGCTCATGTATTTCTGAGCCATCTGAACAAACCTCCACAGTCTATTGAATCATCGACGTCACCTTCACAGTGGGATCATGGATCAGTGACAGATGGTGAGTATGGATTGAACCTGATCTTTAAAAAAGTCACATGTGATGAAGGGAGATTTTTATTATACCCCCCAAAACAAGTGTTTTTGGGTGCGGTCCGAAATTCAAGATGGCCACCGGCAGCCATTTTGTACTGAAATTAGTGCAATCAGTTTTTTGTACAGAACTTCTGTCTGAATGTTCTGATTTGAATAGATTTTTGTATGAATGTTTAGTAACATGGAATACATCACATATAATATAGGGTTTTTTCTCATGCAGAAATTATGCAAATTAGATGGACTTTGATTTATTCAGTGCTACTTATACACAGTAAATACACATGTCAATATGGCTCAGGCTAAGGGCTGTATTTATGAACCGATCTTCACAAAACTTCTTGGGTACCTTTGTTATCACCTTGGGACGAGAACGAATCTTTCTGGGTGCAGTGCAAAATTCAAGATGGCTGCCAGCGGCCATTTTGTACCGAAATAAGGTACAATCAGTTTTTATACAGAACTTCCATATGAAGGTTCTGATTTGAATAAATTTTTGAATGAATGTTTAGTAACATGAAATACATCACATATAATACGGTTTTTTTTCTTGTGCATAAATCATGCAAATTAGTTGAACTTTGATTTATTCAGTGCTGCTTGCACACAGTTAGAACACATGTCAATATGACTCAGGCTGGAGGCTGTATTTATGAACCGATCTTCACGAAACTTCTTTGGTACCTTTGTTATCACCTTGGGACGAGAACGAGTGTTTTTGGGTGGCGTCCAAAATTTCAAGATGGCCACCAATTAGATAAACTTTGATTTATTCAGTGCAACTTATACACGGTAAGTGCATATTTCAATATGGCTCTGGCTAGAGGCATCTAACTGTCACCCACCTTTACATTAGCTGTACATTTGTTACAGGCTACGGTCAGTATTTATGTACAGACCTTTACAATACTTTACATGTACCTTTGTTATCAGGTCATTACCAAGATGTGTGTCATTGCTGTGTCACATACTATACATGTCTTACACAAGTTGAGCTACAGTGTCACTGAGACTTTCATTTTTTTGTTCGATGGAGGTCAGGGTCATAGATCGGAGCATCCATGGCCGGGCGGTCACTGTTAGTCTTGTTATTGATTCAATTCGTTCGGCTTTACTCTGGCTATGTTCTCATTATACAAACAGGAATATTTTATGTTAATGGTCATTCCACGATCAGTTTAGCTTCTTGGAAAGGAAAATGCTAAATACAGGATTTATAGTGGCATTTGAAAACAAAAGTCCATGAAAGAAAAATGGGTTTTCAAGGTTTCGAAATTTGTTTTAAGGATTCTTTAAAGTTTTAAATTTACAAGCCTGGGAAATGAAGAATATGTATTGAATGTTAACCCTTTACTTTACAAATCGGCTGCACCTGTCTGCGTATTTTACAAATTGAGCAGAAGAAAAAAAAAATTCCGAACATTTCAATAAAATCACATGTGATACTTCATTGAAACAAGTTCATCCTTATGAAGGGGGCACATGATGTGGGTTTATTTAAATTTTTTGAAAATTTAAAAAAAATGATATTTAAAATAATAAATTTTGATATCATATGCATTAGGTAAAGGGTTAAAGGTATCCAAACTTAAGGCTTAGCAGTAGCTTTTAGTCCAACTGTCATCTGCCTATATTGGCAGACAACTCGTGATTACAAATTTATGATTATCTGACTTCACTTGTTCACCTCCATATGAATTCCTACTGTACAACATGTGGGCCTGGAGATAAAGCACTTTCCCGTTGGCAGGTTACATTATATAGCATGGTGGTAATGGTTAGTAGGTTTTGTTATATAGCATGGTGGTAACTTCATAGTAAAAGTGTTGCGATGCCTTTTCTCTCCTGTTTTTGCTATGCCAGCCATGCAGGCTGTTCACATCTTAACAGGATTAACCAAAATAAATAGTAATGACTAACATGCAGTCTTGCTTTCGCGAGATCGCACGTTAGTTGTTGCTATTTATGTTCCCGGAAGGAAACAGTATGCCACTCTATTGATATGTGGATGCAATGTGCAACCTATCTGTCGTCCGTCCATGTGGTGTGAACTTTACTACATCGACTTCTCATAAGTTCAATGGGCCAAATTGAACCAAACTTGATATGCATGTTCCTTATATCCATATGTCAATTCAAATAAGGTTGCCACACCCACAAGGGGCACAATTCTATTGGCACTTACAATTTTTTTTTTTTTAAATTAAATATTCTCCAGAACTACCAATCAGGATTTTGTGATACTGGGTATACAACATCTTTACAGGGGTCAGATTCATGTTTCTTCAAAACAAGTCCCTGAGGGGGGAGGGGGGATTCCACTGGTATGCTGTTGCTTTTATATTTCATATATGTGTTAAATGCATCAATATAAGACAATATTAACCCTTGGCCGGACATCTTTCAGAGATTTTGGCCTTTTTTAACACAACGTTAGACTTTTTTGTTGGTGTGGACTTAGAAAATTTCTGACCTTTGCCATGCATGTACATGACCGGACATTTTTTGCAGATTGTAATAAGCCTAGGTTTATTGCCTGCCATGCGTTGGTTAGCTAATGGGAATGGACACCCCCCCTCTTGTTGGGCTCCCTATGGCATCCTAAATTTCAACTTGAATGTAGGGAAATTCCTTTAAAGAGCTTCTTTAGATCCACCAGTCAGAATCTTTTGATATTTGATATGCAGCAACCTTAGGAGGTTTGTTCAAATCAAGTGTCTTGGTCATGTTTAGGCTCCCTGTGAAATCCCCAAGGTATTTTTTGCTTAACTTGACAAAGTCAGGATAAGCCATTGCCCTCATGCGAGTGGAAGTCTGTCCACATTTTCCTTTAGCACAGTCAACACCCCATAGTTCTTGTCTGATCATCACGGAATTTCATATGCAGGTTTGAGGTCATGTCTAGATGAGAATGTCCCCTTTTGGTCGCGATTGGTCAACCGTGATGGCTGCTGAAGCCCAAAACCCAAAAACCTTTAGCACAGTATACAGGTAGGATTTATGAAGGGATTTACGATGTTGGGGAGCTGGCAGTTGCTCGTCGTTGCTCGGTGGTTCTCTCCGGGTACTCCGGCTTCCTCCACCCGTAAAACTGTCGCGGTCATGATTAGCCATTGTGCATAAATATGTGACCTTAAACATGAATAAAAATAAAAAAAAAAAAAAAATGTGAAGGGATTTCATTGTAACTTGGTAGGATGACTCTGTATAATGTCTAGATGAGAACGTCCCCTTTTGGTCATGATCTGTATGATGTCTAGATGAGAACTTCTCCATTTGGTCACGATTTGTCAACTGGTGTGGCTGCCCGAGCCCAGAACCCAAAAACCTTTAACACAGTCTACAGGTTGTAGTTATGAAGGGATTTCATTGTAATTTGATAGGATGACTGTATAATGTCTAGATGAGAATGTCCCCTTTTGGTCATGATCTGCCAACCGTGACGGCTGCCCAAGCCCAAAACCCGAAAACTTTTAGCACAGTCTACAGGTCGTATTTAATATGGAGGGATTTCATTGTAACTTGGTAGGATGACTCCGTATGATGTCGTGATGAGAACTTCCCCATTTGGTCGCAATCTGTCAACCGTGATGACTGCTGAGCCCAAAACCTGAAAACCTTTAACACAGTCTACAGGTCATATTTATGAAGGGCTTTCATCGTAACTAGGTAGGATGACTCCAGACAATGTCTAGAGATTGTCCCCTTTTGGTCTTGATCGTTCATCCGTGATGGCTACCCCAGCTCAAAACCTGAAAACCTTTAGCACTTGGTTTGGTTGCGACGGGTCAACCGCCATGGCTACACAGGCCCGAAGCCTGAAAACCTTTAACACAGTCTACAGGCCGCATTTATGAAGGGATTTCATTGTAACTTGATAGGATGACTCGTTTTGGAATAATTTCACTGTAACTTGGTTACTTTGGTTGACATACATTAACTGTGAGGGCCACATTAACCCACCCCTCAGTTCTTTAGTACAGTCTCCACCTCAAATTATTTTTATTCAAAACATAGCATACAGGGAACAGAAATTAACATATTCTCAATTATCACAATTCTTGTCGTATTTCATAATCCTTTCATAAACATTGAATATTATGCTTTTCATCAAACACAACACACAGTCAGGTTAAGCTACAGTGTGATTGACACTTTCATTTCTTTTGAAATGTCTCAAGTGATTCGTGGTTCCATTTGATCTCGTCAAATTTCACAGAGCATTAGCAGAAATTGAGAGACAACCATGTTCATTCAAGTGATGATATCAAAGAAATCCAAAAATGACAGTAAGAAATTGCAGGAACTTGCTTACGACATTGTGTATATTACCTTTGATGCATTTTGGCGTCGGCTTCCATAAAATGTAAAACTGTAGTGTTTGGGTTTATGTTTGTTTCATTCTGTTTTATTCTGCTGTAATTCTGGTTTATCAAATATTATGTTTTTGGTAGATGGCAGCACCCATTAGTAAAATAAATGTGCTCCTGATCAATAATTAAATCATTAATGAAAGCCCTTAACATTGATGACAAACACCACTAAAACCATGTCGGCATTGGGTGTTACATGGTGCATTGCGGTAATTGTCAATTAAAATTAAAACACTGACCATCTGACATCGGCATCGACAATCAGCCGTTTTTTGTAAGCAAAACATCGGCATTCAGATGATGGGTCATTTATCTTAGCGGCTCATCACTAATCTTGTAGATTCTGAATGTGACCTTAAATCCTGCTTTAAACATTTTTATCAGGTGAGTGATTAGAGCCCCCTGGGGCCTCTTGTTTTGTAAGTGTGGATATTCTGTGGTCACAAAATGTGTCAATTTTAAGCAAACTACGTCGTAAGTCCAGAGATACCAAAAGATCTGTTGTGCCTGGAAATGAGATAATTAAATCAGCCCCGGCAACTTGACCGATATCAAATACTGTGAAAACATAATCCATAGCAGTTTAGTATCTACATATTATAAGTTGCAGAGCGTTTAGTTGGCAGATACAGTGTCATATACGGCGAAGAGAAAACAATATTAGGTGAGGCTTTGCCTCTCTTGTTTTCTCTTCGCCGTATATGACACTGTATCTGCCAACTAAATGCCCTGTAACGTATTTATTATGCACGGCATGCTAAAATGTCATTGGGGAAGTTAACTCAACGAATAGTTAAATGATGTGCACTTCTCAAAAAATGTAAACAAAGCAGACGATGTTTACATAAGCAACAAGGGGGAGTAATTTTGTTTCTGCATTCTAATAAATCACTTGTGACTTGTTCTATAACTGTCAGTGTTTTGGGCTGTTTTGGCATTTTTAGCTCAACTTTGACGAAGTCAAATTTGAGCTATTGTCATGGCCCGTCGTCTGTCGTCCGTCTGTCCGTCCATCTGTCCATCTGTACATCTGTCCGTCTCTCCGTATGTCAACAATTGGCTATGGCTCGGGCTAGAGGTCGTATTTATGAACCGATCTTTACGAAACTTCTTGTGTACCTTTGTTATGACCCTGGGACGGGAACGAGTGTTTTTAGGTGTGGTCCGAAATTCAAGATGGCTGCCAGTGGCCATTTTGTACCGATGATGCAAAAATCAGTTTTTTGTACAGAACTTCTGTATGAAAGTTCTGATTTGAATAAAGTTTTGTATAAATGTTTAGTACCATGGGATACATCACATATAATACAGATTTTTTTCTCGTGCGTAAATTATGCAAATTAGACTGACTTTGATTTATTTAGTGTTACTTTCAGAGCTGTAAGTGCCAAGCTGCTATGGCTCGGGCTAGAGGCCGTATTTATGAACCGATCTTTACGAAACTTCTTGGGTACCTTTGTTATGACCGTGGGACGAGAACGAGTGTTTTTGGGTGCGGTCCGAAATTCAAGATGGCTGCCATTTTGTACCGACGATGCAGAAATCTGTTTTTTGTACAGAACTTCCATATGAAAGCTCTGATTTGAATAATTTTTTGTATGAATTTTTAGTACCATGGGATACATCACATATAATACGGGTTTTTTTCTCGTACGTAAATTGTGCAAATTAGACTAATTTTGATGTTTTTTTGGGGTTACTTTCAGCACTGTAAGTGCAAATGCCAATACGGCTCGGGCTAGAGGCTGTATTTATGAACCGATCTTTACGAAACTTCTTGGGTACCTTTGGTATCACCGTGGGACGAGAACGAGTGTTTTGGGGTCCGGTCCGAAATTCAAGATGGCCGATGGCAGCCATTTTGTACAAAATTAGGTGCAATCAGATTTTTGCACAGAACTTCCATATGAAAGCCCTGATTTGAATAATTTTTTTGTGTGAATGTTTAGTACCATGGGATGCATCACATATAATACGGGTTTTTTTCTCGTGCAGAAATTATGCAAATTAGATGAACTTTGATTTTTTCAGTGCGACTTACACACAGTAAGTATACATGTCAATACGGCTCAAACTAGAGTCTGTATTTATGAACTGATCTTCACGAAATGTCTTGGGTACCTTTGTTATCACCTTGGGACGAGAACGAGTGTTTCTGGGTGCGGTCTAAAATTCAAGATGGCTGCCAGTGGCCATTTTGTACCGAAATTAGGTCTAATCAGTTTTTTGTACACAACTTCTATACAGCTCAGACTAGAGGCCATATTTATGAACGAATCTTTACGAAACTTCTTGGGTACCTTTGTTATCACCGTGGGATGAGAGCGAGTGTTTTTGGGTGTGGTCCGAAATTCAAGATGGCCACCAGCAGCCATTTTGTACCAAAATTAGTGCAATCAGTCTTTTGTATAGAACTTCTGTATGAAAGTTCTGATTTTAATAAATTTTTGTATGAATGTTTAGTAACATGAAATACATCACATATTGTAAGGGTTTTTTTTTCGTGCAGAAATTATGCAAATTAGATGAACTTTGATTTATTCAGTGCTACTTACACAATGTAAGCACACATGTCAATACGGCTCAGGGTAGAGGCTGTATTTATGAACCGATCTTCACAAAACTTCTTGGGTACCTTTGTTATCTCCTTGGGATGAGAATGAGTGTTTCTGGGTACGGTCCAAAATTCAAGATGGCTGCCAGTGGCCATTTTGTACCGAAATTAGGTCCAATCAGTTTTTTGTCACAAGTTCTATACAGCTCGTATTTATGAACTGATCTTCACAAAACTTCTTGAGTACTTTTGTTTTCACCTTGGGACAGGAACGAGTGTGTTTTGGGGTGCCTTTGTTATCACTGTGCTATGAGAACAAATATTTTGGTGTTCAGTCAAACCCACTCTGGGACTCAAAGATTTTTTCAAGTTCAGCATCTGACTGTCACCCACCTTTACAATACTTTACCTATACATTTGTTACAGGCAACGGTCAGTATTTATGTACAGACCGTTACAATACTTTATATGTACCTTTGTTATCAGGTCATTACCTAGATGTTTGTCATTGCTGTGTCACATACTATACATGTACATGTCTTTGTCTTGACAAGTTGAGCTACAGTGTCATTGACACTTTCATTTTATAACAGTTTCATTCAATCGAATGCAATGTTTATACGACAGGGTATTTTATATGGTGGGTCTTCTGTACGACTGTGCTGCAGCATGTACATACGTGTAAATTAAAAGCTGAGACGTGTGGATATAATGATAAAACAAAATGGCCGACGGGCACCTAATATTAAATTAATATTGGGTGCTTTTCAGCCATCCTGAACCTAATATTGCGGAGTCTTAGTAACTTCATTTGATTGGATAAACAAATTTACTAGCATAATAATATTACATATGCATGTAGTATGTTCAGGACATGATTTCAGTACTGATTTGATTTGATTATTAGTAGATGGTAGATCACGGCCAGTTTAATTTGCAATTTAAGGGCCTATTTTACATTGGGAATGGGTCAGAAATTCAGCCCCTAAAGGGCATGAGGTTTAAATCTTTATGCAGAACATGATGAGAACTCCATTTTGGAGTCACTTCCAGTGTTGAAATGACTCGGGGATTCTGGAGTCAATTAGTCGACACCCAAAACTAGTGTCAGAGTCGACTCCCTACTTTCTTCTTCCAAGATACCTCTGCCATTGAATATTTTTCTCCATTTTGTGCACTTTACTGATGCCTGTTCATGGGTGATATACATAGGCATAACAGGTTATATTTGGATTACATTTTGGTGGTAAGTTGTTAACAAAACATTCATTATACCCCCACTTTCAAAGAAAATGGGGATGTACTGGATTACATGCGTCCGTCTGTGCGTCCGTGTGTCTGTCTGTCCATCCGTGTGTGAGTCCGTCCGAGAATATTCATAACTTTCATAACTTACGTAATAACTAGTGTGGGCACACCTATGACCAATTATTTTCTATAAAATTTGTTGGTCATAGGTATGCCCACACTAGTTATTAGCTCAACGAAGGAAGCTCAACTTATCACTAGTCGTCATCCGTCGTCATGAACATTTTTCAAACGACTTCTCTGAAACCACTGGTCCGATTTTCACGAAACTTCATGTGGATGTTCATTACTATATGGCAATTCATGTTTGTTCAAATGAAATGGCCACGTCCCTTGGGGGCTCTGTATGAGGCATAACTCAATAAGCACCGTATGAATTATAGAAAAATTATTAAAAAATTTTCTTCTCCAGAACCAGTGGGCAGAATCTTTTGATACTTGGTATGCAGCATCTTGGTATAGGTCCGATTCAAGTTTGTTCAAATCGAGTCCCTCAACCAATATTGGGGCTCACTATGGGGGCGTGAATTTTTACTTAGTGCAATTTAAGAAAAATTCTTTAAAAATCTTCTTCTCCAGAACCAATGGGCAGAATCTTTCGATATTTGGTATGCAGCAACTTGGTATGAGTCTGATTCAAGTTTGTTCAAATCGAGTTCCTCGATCAATATTGGGGCTACCTATGGGGGCGTGTATTTTTACTTGGTGCAATTTAAGAAAAAATCTTCAAAAATTTTCTTCTCTGGAACCAGTGGTCAGAATCTTTTGATATTTGGTATGCAGCATCTTGGTATGGGTCTGATTCACATTTGTTCAAACCGAGTCCCTCGATCAATATTGGGGCTCCCTATGGGCCGTGAATTTTCAGTTAGTGCAATTTAAGAAAACATTCTTTAAAAATCTTCTTTTCCCGAACCAGTGGACAAAATCTTTTGATATTTGGTATGTAGCATCTTAGTAAGGTTCTGATTCAAGTTTGTTCAAATTGAGTCCCACGATCAATATTGGGCCTCACTATGGGGGCATGAATGTTTACTTTGAGCAATTCAAGGAAAATTCTTTAAAAATCTTCTTCAAAACCTTAATGCAGAATCTTTTGACATTTGATCAGCAGCATTGTCCCATTCAGTCCTGTTGATGTTTTAGCTCCACAGAGAGTACAGATTTACTCTGTAGAACCTTAAGAATAGCGTTTGATAAAATTTGTGTCTTAACAGTATGGAACATTCAGTGAGCGCCTAAGGCCTCCTGGGGCCTCTTGTTTTTTTTTATTACTTGTTTTTATTACTTGTTCACTTAGAAATTGTGTCCGTCCGAGCCAAATTTCATCTGTTCAGCCTGTATCTCGGGTATCGAATGTTCTATTGCAATGAAATTTGACGTGAACACTGCTTATGGTATAGGCTTTAAAAAAGGATTCAACAATATTTCTCACATTCTCCTTTTTAGATTTTTCCCCCTTTTTTGACTTGGAAATTGTCGGAAATAGACCTTATTTGTCTGTTCAGCCTGTATCTCAGGTATGGGTTATCAGATTTCAGTAAAATATGGCATGCAGTTTGCCTATGACAAGGCTTCTGCCTCATTGCATAAAACTTCCAAACACCAAGCAATTTACCATACCTTTTGACTTAGAAATTGTTATACCCCCACTTTCAAAGAAAATGGGGGCGGGGTATACTGGATTACATGCGTCCGTCTGTGCATCCATCCATCTGTTCGTGCATCCGTCCATGTGTGAGTCCATCCGAGAATATTCATAACTTTCATTATTTTGTATAATATTTGTTGGTCATAGGTATGCCCACACGAGACGGTATGGCACGTGGGGGTATGCACCGGATGACAGTCCAGCTCTTGTTTCATTAGACTCATGTGTACAAGATTAATGATTCTATTCAAGGTAAATTTGACTGCAGATGTGGGTTGCAATCCTGATGAATGATTAACCATATGCTTTTAATATTCTGACTGTGAATAGCTGCTTGCCCAACAAATAGTGTAGTAAGTTATTGTTGCGTCGATCACATACGTAATAAATTAAATGACATGGGAATCTCTTGATAATAGAAATTTTATTGTGTGGAGACAAGTTCAAATAACTATGCCATTAACAGTATTAACTGGTTGAGGGCTAGATTATTTTTGGTGGTCTGAATTTGTTCTTCAAAATTTGTTTTATCACAAATAATTGGAGAGTGCCCACAGACTCTCTTTCCAATAATTTGAAATAGAACAAATTTGTATAAACAAAATATTATTTGCGTTTTTCTGAATATGGAACACGAGCAAAGAAAATGGCTTTTGCAATGGTACCCTCATTTTTAGCTCAAGGTCCAGATGGGAGCTATAGTTTTCTGAATTTTGTTGAAAAACATGGCTGTCGGCAGCCATTTTGGATTTGGATATAACTTGTCCAACAGATCCTTTAGCACTCCCTACAGACCGCAGCAATCTTCCAATTAGTCCCAAATTCTTATGTGACGTTGGGGCAATGTCGAGATAGGAGCTATCAAATTTTTCCTAAATTCATTGAAAAACATGGCCGCTAGTGGCCATTTTAGATTTCGCATATAAATTGTCAACAATTCCATTAGCACACCCTACAGGCTGCATCTCCCACCATATCTTTTTCTAATTTCATATGTAGCTTTGGTATGAAGTTCAGATGGGAGCTATCAAATATTTTTTTAAATTTTGTTGAAAAACATGGCCCCCAGTGGCCATCTTTGATTTGGATATAAATAGTCAGCAGTTCAATTAGCACACCCTACAAACCACATCTCTCACCTGATGTTTCTTGAATTTAATATATAGCTTTGGGTGATATCTAAATGGGAGTTATCAAATTTTTTTTGAATTTTGTTGGAAAATATAGCCGCGAGCAGTAGAGACTGGCAGTTTTCGGTTTTGGTTCCGTTTTTTTCTGGAAACTGAAAAACCAAACCGAGATTTTCCTGGAAAACCTTCTTCACGGTTTTCGGTGAATTTCAGTCTACTACAGCAATCGCCCAGAATACACCAATCAAATGACAAACATTCTGGCTTGTACGGAGTGTTGCCCTTTGGAATGTCTTTATGTCCGTCGATTGATTAATATTCTTGACGATTGT
Source organism: Pictodentalium vernedei (assembly GCA_031216915.1). Taxonomy (NCBI): domain Eukaryota; kingdom Metazoa; phylum Mollusca; class Scaphopoda; order Dentaliida; family Dentaliidae; genus Pictodentalium; species Pictodentalium vernedei. The sequence goes on along the minus strand of CM062294.1, from coordinate 206,002,125 downwards.
TGATTCAGGTCCATTGCCTGAAACATTGCTTGTGTTTTTTCCATATGTACAGAATTTGAAAGTGATATTTTGGGTGATAACTCCACAGCGTGTTTGATTTTGTTACAATCCACTCTCCACCTGCTGTACTTGTTTCAGTCATGAGAGTCGTCTGCTAATTGGCAGAGTTCAGCTATCCATTGGACCTCCAGGTTAAGCCCGGAGGTCCATTGCCTGAAACATTGCTTGTGTTTTTTGTCCATATGTACAGAATTTGAAAGTGATATTTTGGGTGATAACTCCACTGTGCAGTTAATTTTGTAACAATCCACTCTCCACCTACTGTATTAGTTTCAGGCATGAGAGTCTTCTGCTAATTGGTGGAATTCTGCTATCCGTTTCATGATTTCCATCCTTTTTAGCTCACCGAAGGGAGCTTAACTTATCACTTGCCGTCCGTCGCCGTCATCCGTCGTGGAGCCCTGGGTCAAGATTTGGGCTCTCTATTGGAGCCCAAAGTTTAACTTGGTGCAATTTGAGGAAATTTTTTTAAAAATCATCTTCTTCAGATCCACCAGTCAGAATGCTTTCATATTTGGTATACCACATCTCTGGGAGGGAGGGGGGGGGGAGGGGGTGGTGGATTCAAGTGTGTTCAAATTGGGTCCCTGGGTTAGTATTTGGGCTCTCTATTGGAGCCCAAAGTTCAACTTGGTGCAATTTGAGGAAATTTCTTTAAAAATCTTCTTCTTCAGATCGGCCAGTCAGAATCTTTTCATGTTTGATATACAACATTTATAGGGGGGTCAGATTCAAGTTTGTTCAAATTGAGTCACTGGGTTAATATTTGGGCTCCCTATGGGAGCCCGAATTTTACTTTAGTGCAAAGCGTGGAATATTCTTTAACAAGCCAAGACCAATACCGGGTCTGGACCTGCGGTGCTGCATGCAATGGCTGCACAGCAGATCTGAAAATTAGATACACTATACAACTCATCATTATGAAGCATCAGACCAAATATAAACTCATTCCCTTTCATAGAAGCCAAGAAAACTTTGATGGAAGAAGTGTTTCGGACGGGCTGATGGACGGAGTTGAGTGGTTACTAGACCTGCTCTGCCGATGGCGACACAGGTAAAAGTCATCTTCTTCAGATTCACCAGTCTGAATCCTCTCATATTTGGCGAACATCATCTCTAGGGGGGGGCCAGATTCATGTTTGTTCAAATCGAGTTTCTCGGTGAATATTTGGGTTCCCTATGGGAGCCTGGATTTTAACTTAGTGCAATATGAGAAAATGTCTTTAAAAATCTTCTTTTTCAGATCCACCAGTCGGAATGCTTTCATATTTGGTATACAACATCGGGTCCCTAAGTTAGTATTTGGGCTCTCTATTGGAGCCCAAAGTTTAACTTGGTGCAATTTGAGGAAATTTCTTTTAAAATCTTCTTCTTCAGATCGACCACTCAGAATCCTTTCATGTTTGGTATACAACATCTCTTGGAGGGATCACCCAAAATATCACTTTCAAATTCTGTACATATGGACAAAAAACACAAGCAATGTTTCAGGCAATGGACCTCCGGGCTTAACCTGGAGGTCCAATGGATAGCTGAACTCTGCCAATTAGCAGACGACTCTCATGACTGAAACAAGTACAGCAGGTGGAGAGTGGATTGTAACAAAATCAAACACGCTGTGGAGTTATCACCCAAAATATCACTCAACTCCGTCCGTCAGTCCGTCCAACTTCTGTGAGCACCTGTATATGGCAGCCACACTGTTTGTGAGCTCTTCAAATTTTCTCAGTTTTTCAAGTGATCTTTCAATGTGTAACATAAGTTCTTATAAAGACTTGTTTGTAAATACTTGGTGATTCTGATGGACTAATAATTTTCTGAACATTTTTCCTGAATCCGAAGTTTTTGGACAGAATTGGAATATTTAAACCCAGTTTTGACATAATGTGTTCATTCATGCATCATGGAAACAATTAATATTCATTATAGACTCCTGTTGACTCTGTGTGTGGGAAACATAGTAACTGAGAGGAACTCACCCTTTGTATCCACTACACAAAATCTATTGTTACCTGTGAATTGTACAGCTGTGATCGGCAAAATACATCTGTATTTGACTTACTCAGACACACTGTTAACCCCGATGACAGCAAAGATGCCTATCACATATTCTAGAAACTATCTATTATCCCTTCAAACAGCCGCCAGCTGCATGGAGCAACTAGATTACTCTACCTGGAAAATCATAGAGTGCTGGAATCACAGCAGTTCCAACAACACATCGTGGTAAAAGGGGCGGTTTCAAAAGGAAAATACCTGTTTTAATAACATGTCACAAACCTTCACCTAAATTTAAACAACAGACTGCTGCTAACTTTTCCAATCTAACTGAAATTATATCTCATCCTGAAACTTCAGTATGTAAAGTAGAACCGTCGCCCAGTCTACCAGACTTGAGTTTCGGCTGTATCAATGCCCAGTCTGTCAGGGAAAAGACTGACTTTATTGTAGATCTAGTGTCGGACCATAATCTTGACTGCCTTGCCATAACAGAAACATGGTTATACCAAGATGATCATTCTACAATTGGTGAAATGACACCAACTGGTTTTTCGTTCCAACACTTTCCTCGGGAATCAAGGGGTGGTGGAGTTGGACTGTTGTTCAAAAACAACATAAAAGTAAATGTAAAGTCAAAACAAAACAACTATATAACATTTGAATATCTTGAAGCTGCTTTATCCATTGATGGGAAATCTTCCTTTAGCCTTTTGATTGTTTACCGACTCCTCCCTTGTAAAAAGAGAAAAATCACAAGTGCTATGTACTTTGATGAATTTGAACCACTACTAAATAGATACTGTGCTGAAGCTGGCCGTATACTTATTGTTGGCGACTTAAATTTCCATTTAGACATACCTTCCGATCCTGATACACGTCGTTTCATAGAGTTGTTGGATTCACTGGACTTGATTCAGCATGTTCATGAACCAACACATAATAGAGGACATACTCTGGACCCCATTATCTCTCAACGATATGAGAGCCTTGTCAAGGATGTTCATGTTCATGATCCATCTCTTTCTGATCATTTCCTTGTGATTAGCAAACTGTATGTTAAAAAACCTGTTGCAGTCAAGGAAAAAGTACTGTTCCGCAAACTGAAGAATATAAATATTGAGAATTTCATGCTCAGGATTTCTGAAACTTTTGTAAAAGCTGAAATCGATAAAAACAATTTGCCGTTAGATGATATGGTTGACACCTATAATTGTAATTTAGAAAGCTTATTGGATGATGCTGCCCCTTTACTTTCAAAGTCTATCTCAGCAAATGCTGCCCGACCCTGGATGAACGATGATATTATTGCATCCAAGCAAAAGCGGCGTAGGCTAGAAAGGCAATGGCGACGTACCAAATTAACAATACATCGTGAAATGTTTATTGCCCAGTGTAAAGTTGTGAAGCATCTCATAATATTCTCTAAGAAACAGTTTCTATGTAGTAAAGTTGAAGCTTGCAAATCTGACCAAAAGCAACTTTTTAAAATTTTACAGTCTATGGAAACAAGGCATAAACCTAAATTCTCAGTTGAGCTCTCAAATGCTACAATTGCTCACAAATTCTCGGACTTTTTTGTTTCTAAAATTGAGAAAATAAGGAACCTACTTGATGAAACGCAAGCTATAAGCGTGAATTCCTCTCCTAGCACATCATCCAATATGTCTGGAAGTCTGTTGAAATTTGAAACAGTGCCGAAGGGTACTGTTGAAAAAATCATCATGACCTCGCCAAGCAAGAGTTGTGCGCTGGACCCAATACCCACTTCGTTGTTAAAATCTTGTCTACCTGCTCTCATTGATTCCATCACAAAAATTGTTAATGAGTCCGTATCAAATGGTTATGTGCCCCCATGTCTCAAGACAGCTCTAGTTACACCTCTTCTTAAAAAAGCTTCATTAGATCCTTGTGAACTGAAAAATTATCGACCTGTTTCTAACCTGCCATTTATATCCAAAGTTATTGAGAAGGTAATAGCTCAACAGCTAAGGGTGTTTTTAGATGACTACCAACTAATGGAACCTAAGCAGTCAGCATATCGTCCTGGACACTCTACTGAGTCAGCTCTACTTAGTGTCCAAAATGATATTCTTCAATACATTGACCATCGAAAAGCAGTTGTGTTAATTTTGTTAGATCTCTCAGCTGCATTCGACACCATTGACCATACGATTCTATCCGATAGGTTCGCTCAATTAGGTATTGGTGAGTCAGCACTGAGATGGTTCCAGTCATACATATCAGATAGGTCTCAATGTGTTACCATTGATGGCACTCGGTCGGAACTTGTGCCACTCAGATTCGGGGTACCTCAAGGATCGGTCCTTGGCCCCATTCTTTTCACACTTTACATGCAGCCCCTGGGGGAAATTATATGCTCCCATGGTATAAATTATCACTTCTATGCCGACGATTCACAGATCTACACAGACATTGACCCGACAGATAGTTTGGACATAGAAACTAAATTTCAAATTTTGGATCGTTGTATCATTGACATTAGGAAATTTATGCTGGTAAACAAATTAAAATTGAATGACGAGAAAACAGAACTCATAGTGTTTACATCTAGGTATAGACCCGCCCCAGATACACTACCCTGCCTTAAAGTAGGCGACAAGGTGATAAACCCATCTACAACTGTTAGGAACCTTGGCGTTTATTTTGACAATCATTTGACCATGGCGCCTCATATTTCAAAAATCTGTCAGTCAGCTAATTTACATATTCGAAAAGGAAAGCGAGGAAAATCTTAACAAAAAATGCCTCAGAATGTCTTGTGCATGCATTTATATCATCACGACTCGATTACTGCAACTCACTCCTCTATGGTATTACCAGTAAACAGATTAACAGATTACAAGTCATACAAAATACGGCAGCTCGCATCGTTACTTTAACAAAGAAAAGGGACCACATTTCTCACAAATTAAAAACATTACACTGGCTCCCCATTAAGGCTAGAATAGAGTTTAAAATTCTCCTTTTCACTTACAAATCATGCCTGAATCAAGCTCCAGAGTATATTTCCAAGCTAGTTGAAACTTGCAGACCCAAACGCCTCCTTCGTTCAGCAGGTCAAACCCTTTTGAAGGAAAAATCGTATACTTTGTCAAGATACGGAGGCCGTTGTTACAGCATTAGTGGTCCTAAACTTTTTAACAGCTTACCTGGATCCGTCAAGTCTGCCCCTTCCATTAACTTCTTCAAATCCAAATTGAAAACATTACTTTTTGAAAAAATATTTTTAAAGAACACATGGGGGAAGGACTGTATACTTAAATTTTTATTCCTACTAATATCTTTGTAAAGCGCCTTGGAACTCTTTCAAAATTGTGATACGTGCGCTATATAAGTGTATATATTATTATTATTATTTATTATAAGACTCAAGTTTGTTCAAACCTGGTTCCAGGGTTATTAATTTGGGCTACCTATGGGAGCCCAAATTTTACTTTAGTGCAAAGCGTGAAATATTCTTTAAAAATCTTCTTCAGATTCACCAGTCCGAATCACCTCATATTTGGCATACATCATCTCTAGGGGGGCCAGATTCATTTTTGTTCAAATCGAGTTTCTCAGTGAATATTTGGGTTCCCTATGGGAGCCTGGATTTTAACTTAGTGCAATATGAGAAAATTTCTTTAAAAATCTTCTTCTTCAGATCCACCAGTCGGAATGCTTTCATATTGGGTATACAACATTTCTAGGGGGGTCAGATTCAAGTTTGTTTAAATCGGATCCCTAAGTTAGTATTTGGTCTCTCTATTGGAGCCCAAAGTTTAACTTGGGGCAATTTGAGGAAATTTTTTTAAAAATCTTCTTCTTCAGATCGACCACTCAGAATCCTTTCATATTTGGTATACAACATCTCTTGGAGGGTGAGACTCAAGTTTGTTCAAACCTGGTCCCGGGGTTATTAATTTGGGCTACCTATGGGGGAGCCTGAATTTTAACTAAGTGCAATATGAGGGAATTTCTTTTAAAATCTTCTTCAGATCAGATTCAAGTTTGTTCAATTTGAGTCCTTGGCTTAATATTTTGGCTCTATGGGGGGTGGGGGGGGGGATGTTACATTCAGGTTTGTTTAAATCCATTCCTTAGTGTTTTGTCCATAAAATTTGCCTCTCATGATTTCATTCCTTTGTAGTGTTGATGAACCATGTCTAACTGAATGTGACCCCAAATACTTCTTTGAACCACTTTGAGCGATTAAGGCACTTTGGGGCTTCTTGTTTCTGGTAGTTTCTGCTATTTCTGCATATCGGTTATTTTCCTGGTCCTATTCTGCCAGTGCCACTTCCCTGTTTTCTGTCACTTCCACTTTCCAACTTTTTCAGTTTACCCACAGAAATTTACCAAGGTTTTAAGAAACAGGTTACTATTGGTCCATTTCAGTGTGCTAACCAATGAAATGAAGATTTTGAATTACAAAAACAGTCTGTCTGCCTTTTGTGATTGTTGCTTCACCATTCAGTTGAATACAAAGAGAAAAATGAACAGCATACAATTCGCGGACAGAAATTAAAAAATATATATTAAAAATGGAACTGGCTTTTGAAAACGCATCTAGATATCGTGACTTTATTCCTAAAGTCAAACAGCCTGGAAAAGCTTACCATGTGGTACACTTTCCAACCATTGGTCAAAACCCAGTGCGTTGAATTACCACAAAGAGCGATATATAAACTGCATAAGTGTTTACAGATCCCAAACATCTCACGACACTAGTCACTGAAGTCTGGAAAGGTATTTGTTTATTATAAGATTACTTGAGTGCAAAAAAGTCACCTCAAGCACCAATAAATAAAAAGAAAATAAAAAAAAAATGAAGGTTAGTTCAAGCTGATTGAAGTGCCAGGAAACTGCTTTGATTGCATCATTTACAATTTATGGCTAAGTTTGTCGTTTGTCTCTCTCATGCCTGTTGTTTGCTTAACTCCTACATTTTTCACAGGCTTTTTATGGAACTTTGTATGAAATATCAACATGAGGTGTGGATATGCATATGTGGGCAGGAATTTTTTATTACACAAATTTTGTACAGTTGCTGAATATATCAGTTCTTGAATACAACATACATTTTAGAAAATAGGTCTTGTCAATCAGTCTGTCTGTCTGTTCTGAAAGCAATTCAGTATCATAATCCATATACTATTTGACTTGCTTGCGTTTACTAAAATTGAGATGCAGATATATAAGATAGGGATGGCATGTATATCCGATTATAAATTTGTCATGCAGACCACATTTTTGGAAAGTGATAGTGATAGCATTGATAGATTGCTGTGGGAGTGTGGGAGACCAGTTCTGCTTATAATAAGACCCTGCAACCAATGCCAGGAGTAAGGGTCCTATGATCAGCCAAACTTAACTTTATAGTTGTCTTGTCATGTGATATAGCCATACATGCTCTCAGACGCCTCAAACATGAATGGAACTCTGTTTGGTGAGATTTTAGGTAGTTTCAAGATTTTTGTGGAATGAATTTGAGAACAAAATTGTACCTGCATATTGCGATTCTAAAGAGTTGTAAAGCTCTTTGCTGTGATGTAACATGATTGGTCATGTTGAAAAAAAATTTGAAATTAAAAACATCACCTTCAGTGTAAATTGATTGCTTTTGACTGGGTAAATTTAGTTGGTTTCTCGGGTAAAATATAAATGATGGCCATTGTTCTCTTACAAATTAATAGGGGAAAATGTTGATCTATATTTAGGAAATTGATTGATGAAATCTGCGCCTGGTAATTAGTTGAAAATTTGCATCCCTGTGGTTTTACTGCAGTATTTTGGAATACAACTGTGAGCAATATTCTGGTTATATTTTTAGAACAAGATTACATATATGACAACATATGTATGCAATAGATGGGTGTCTTAGTATAATCAATTTATCCTTCAAGCATGTAGTACAGGCCAGAAACTACTGTGGTTTAAAAATCTGATTATTTGTACTCATCACAGGTTTTCAGATTGATACAGCGGGAATCAGAACAGTTCCTCTAGCTCATGGGGAGTGTATTGTCAGTAAAACATTAATGGAGTGGAGTTTACACTCAAGAACTCAGAAGTTATGTTAAAAAGCAGAAGAGCGCATACAAAGTTTTGGCTGATGAACCTCCTGTTTTAACTGGTTGTGTGCCAGAAACTACCATTATGATGCATGCAATTGAATGTGATAAAAGGCACTTTTGTGACTGTAGACTGTATATGTTAGCATGTTGATTGCTCAGCAGTAGAAAAAAAATGTTTACATAAAGTTGCTTTGTCACAATTTATTAGAGAGTGGCACTCTCCAATATATTGTGACAAAACAATTAGTTATGAACAAAATCTTGGTAAAGAAGCTCCCCTTGAGGGTCGCCTGATCTGTCGGTTTGAAAATTTTTTTCATTTTGTACAAATCAAAAATAATTTGGAATGAAGTGGCCCATTACCAAGAGCATTGGTGTTTAAACCAAAAGGTTGATGTTCGGTTCTAAGCCATGCCATCTGTGCTATGTAATACTGATCACCCAGTTGGGTATACTGTGTACATAGTCTGGAAATAATCAATTTATTTGCAAGATGAGGCCCTCAGAGGGTGAATTTACTGATGTTGTCCCAAACAGGGTGCCAGTTTATCCTCTGGGTACTTCCTTCTGTTCAGGTCTGAGACCTTGATTCATATTGAGGTTAACAGAGGGCAAATTTAGTAATGCTACCCTGCAGGGTAGCATCACCAAATTCACCCTCATTCTGCAGATGACATTCTGTTTATTTCCAGGCTTGCTGTATACTAAGGCTTACTGCACATCGATGAGGACAGTGCATTTGCCTTCAGCTGCTGCTGCTCATCGCTGCTTGGTTGTTTTCAGTGGGTACTCCAGCTTCCTCCACCTTTTAACTGTCCGACACGATATGAACCTGACTGTTGAAAGTGTTGTTAAACACCAGTAAACATTTTGACATCCGACTGCAGTTGGTTAACCAGGAAAGCCATTGAATAAAATATTTCTTGTGCTCTTTTCACATGAGTTATCACCTGGGTGCAAACTGCATTCCATTGATATTTTAGCAAACCACTCCCCATACTACAGTTGAGAAACAAGGTACAGTACGGTAATCACAAAAGTTAGTATTTTTCCTAATCAGGTTGCAATCGTGTCATGACCCTTAATCCTTTGAAACCAAAACGCTGCTTTTATGGGCCAGGATGATGATATGACCTGGACCCATAAAGTTGATAGTTACTCAGTGAATGTGTGTGGTAGACTAATCAAGATTTTCAATGTGCATCCACAAGGCCGCATATTGAAAATATTTATTGGTCTTCTTCCAAGTAATGAATAATGATTCTACCAGTTGATTACTCTGAACTGTCATGGAATATACCATCAGTGTCCAAAGGTTAGAGATGGGTGGTATAACAAATACCGCTCAGTATCAGTATCGAACCAATACTGATTTACCGTACCAAACTTTCGGTATTGAAAAATATTCCTGACATTAGCTAAAAAATAAAAGGTCATAACAATTGAACATTACGCAAAATTATGACAAGTTCCCATAGACTTTGTATTTCTAAAGGCAGTCATCACCGGTCATTTTATGTAAAAAGAACCGATTGTGAATGCCTGTATTGCTTTCAACAGCTTGACACTTCGGTGGCTTTGTCTGCTGTAAAACGGTGAACCACAGTAGTATACCAAAAATACCATTTAATAATTGGTATCGGTGTGAGTACATGAACACTGTTGACACCGAATACTGCACTGATATCAAAGTAAATCATTCTAAAAGTGCTGATACCGAAACCAAACTTGACATTTCAATACTGCCAAACTCTGTCAAAGGGTTAAATACCAGCAAGTTGAGATTTCATATTAGGCCTAAAAAAATAAAAAATCTGTTTCTCAGGCCCTCCCGCATGGTCCTTTTGGCTGCCGCATGCTCTCTTTTTATAACCAATTTAACTTGAAAAAAATTAAAATTAAATGGTTTATGTCTGATATTTTACCCAAGTTAAAAAATTGATGAATTTGTCCCTTGAGTGCAAGAAAGCTTTGCAATGCTTTAGCATTGCAAAGCCTTCTTGCTCTCAAGGGATGAAATACACCACCACCCATGCTATTCTGTAGATTATGAGGCCTAAAACTTGAACCAAGAACACGAATTTTTGATGGCAAAGAAGTAATTACTGAAATAAAAAAATAAAATGAAAAACCGCTCGCCCGCATGCAATTTCACAAATAATGGCCTGAGAAACAGAAGATCTACTTTGTGTGGCCTTAAATAAAATTATGAAATTCAAGATCCAATAAAGAAAAACAAACAAAGCATCATAATCTTAGATTCAGTGTTCTCGGATTTCTTTTGCAAGATGTCAGATTCTTCAGTGCTGTGCAGAGAAAAGTGGACAGAGAATTTGTGACCGCATTGCGATCCAGTCAAATTTCTCTGTTCACTTTTGTGATTGCAGGACTCTATGACATTGTGTACTCTCACATGCTGTAGGGCTACCTGTTAATTACTACTCCGTTGCCAGTCCAGACTTGGACAATCACTGACTCAAAAGAAAGTTCTTTGCTATTAACTCCTTTCATGTTGCTGGCAGATATTCCTGCCCAGGACAGGATTTCTTTTGACATTTAAATATGTGTAATTTGGACACAGTTAATCAAATTTCCACCCTGTAAATTGAATGGATTTTCTCACCAATGATTTCTTGAGTTAATTTTCAAATTTTTCATCAAATCTAGTCATGGCTTCTATCTTAAAAATACTTGGCGGATAAAGAGTTAAACACCTGCCGTGAAGAATAACAAGTATTATTTATTATTAAATATATCTTTGTTTGCCTATTCCTTACCCAGTGTTGAAATTTGGGTGGGTAGGTAGACAGGAAACTACTTGTATTTAATTACTAAATCACACTTAAAAGGTCTGTATAATGAACATAGACCATTAGTTGTTTTCCCTTCTGTTTCACAACTAGAGAATAAATCTTGAGGACATACTGCGAAACTTCTATGACACAGAACTCCATCCATATTCTATACCTGGATGATAACAATGCATGTTACGAAATTACACAAAATTCTATAGTGATAACATAGCCCTGGGAATTAGCCAAGGCAACCTGCAATGCCTAGGGTTTTGCCTAAGCATTTTCAGTTTTCCTAGGCAATTTTGTTGCATACAATGCATTTGAACTCCACAAACTGATAAACATTTTTGCCTCGGCAAAAGTTTCTACTTCCCAGAGCTGATAACAAATAAAGAAAAAATGTCTTTAATTTGAACATTGCATACTGTTGATCAACATTGTCACAATTTTTATAACATTTGTTTAGTCACCAAATTAGCAGTAATCTCAATTTTTCATGTGTAGGAAAAATGTAATGGACATACCAGTTAATATCAACTTTAGGCTTTCGAAAAAAAAAAAGTCATTTTGTCAAGTTGGTAGGGAGTAAGCAAATAAATATTTTTTTTTATTACAGCCTACTTTAGCTCATTTTCTTCAAATAATTTGAGCATTGTTGACCCAAAAAGAGAGAGGGCTGAAGCCCCTCTGGCTCCTCTGCCCATGCCCTGAGATCATAAACTTTCAAAACTCCCAACTTTCCCAGCAATAAATTGGAATTTGTGAGTTTGTTATGAGGTCATTTGTACTCTAGAGAACAAATTTTTGCTGGAGTATTCAACAATCCGAATTTTATGCTCTGTCCTAATTTGATTGCCTACCTTCCATGCAAAATTTGTCCATAAATTTACTCCAGACTGAATAGTTGTCTGGAAAGTCCAGATTGACATTTAAGCTCTGATGTAATTTTTTATTGATTTTATAAAGATTGTTATGTAAATTAGCATTTTTGATATACAGTAGTACTCTGCTAACCCTTTACCTAACACAAATAGAATGTGACCATAAAAAACAGGAGCCTGTAATGTAAATAAGCATTTGATATACAGTAGTACCCTGCTAACCCTTTACCTAACACAAATAGAATTTGACTACAAAAACTGGAGCTCAGGTTCGATCTCCGTCCTTGGGCAAGGCACTTTATCCTGGTTGTCAACATGGGGCACAATGACGACGTGTACTAAGACGTACTGCACGTCAATGGTGCACATGTCTTCAATATCTGTAACTCTGCTTGAGTGGCGCTTGAATATTCAGAATGTTGAGGAGCTGACAGTTGCTCGTCGATGCTCGGAGGTTCTCTCCGGGTACTCTGGCTTCCTCCGCCCGTAAAACTGTCAAGGCCGCGATTAGCCATTGTTCATAAGTATGTGACCTTAAACACCAATAAATAAATAAATAACAAAAACTGGAGCAGTGCTTGTTTACTGTGGTACATAAATTCTGCAGTTAAATTATTGGTAAAATAGGACCCAGTGACCAATGCATGGCATGGAAGTCCTCCAAAATGGGCAGCATTGTTATAAATGATTGGCTAAACTTTACTCCCCACCTATGTTGTGACCATAATATAACCACAGATGCTGAAAGTCATCTCAAACGTAAATAGTACCTGAGACTTGCAATAATTAGTTCTTGAATGATGTAAAGCTTTTGTTTTTGCCCAATAAACATAGTCCAAATGAGTATTATGAGCCCATTCCAGTGAAGGGGTCATAAGCTATGCTTTTGAGGTAAAATTTTTAGCTTAACTTGACATAGTCAAGATAAGCTATTGCCATCACACGTGCGGAAGTCTGTTAGTCTGTGACGTCTGTTCACATTTTCCTTTAGCACGGGCTACACCCCGCAGTTCTTGTCTGATCGTCACGAAATTTCATATGCAGGTTTGGGGTCATGTCAATATGAGAACGTCCCCTTTTGGTCGCAATCGGGCAACCGGTATGGCTGCCCGAGCCCAAAACCCGAAAACCATTAGCACAGTCTACAGGTCGTATTTATGAAGGGATTTCATTGTAACTTGGTAGGATGCCTCTGTATAATGCCTAGATGAGAACGTCCCCTTTTGGGCTTGATCTGTCAACCGTGATGGCTGCACAAGCCCGAAACCCAAAAACTTTTAGCACAGACTGCAGGTCATGTTTAGTGTGGAGGGATTTCATTGTAACTTGGTAAGATGACTCCTTATGATGTCTAGAAGAGAATTTCCCCATTTGGGCATGATCTGCCAACCGTGACGACTGCCCGAGCCCAAAACCCGAAAACCTTTAGCACAGTCTACAGGTCATATTTATTGATGAATTTCATTGTAACTTGATGGGTTGACTTCATACAATGTCCAGATGAGAAAGTCCCCTTTTGGACTTGATTGGGCATCTGTGACGGCTACAGGGGCCCAAAGCCCGAAAACCTTTAGCACAGTCTAGAGGTCATATTTATGAAGGGATTTCATTGTAACTTGGTAGCATGACTCCAAATAATGTCTAGATGAGAACGTCCCATTTTGATCGCGATCATGCAGCCTTAATGGGTGCCCGAGCCCAAAAACCTTTAGCATAGGCAAAAGGTCATATTTATGGAAGGATTTCATTGTAACCTGTTAGGTTGACTCCATGTAATGCCTAGATGATGACATCCCCTTTTGGTCGTGATTGGTCAGTTGTGATGGCTACAAGTACCCAAAGCCCGAAAACCTTGAGCACAGGTCATACTTATGAAGGGATTTCATTGTAACTTCTTAGGATCACTCCAGATGGTGTCCAGATGAGATTGTCCCCTATGGTTGCGATCATTCAACCATGATGGCTGCCCGAGCCCAAAGCCCGAAAACCTTTAGCACAGTCTATAGGTCATATTTATGAAGGGATTTCATTGTAACTTCTTAGGATCACTCCAGATGATGCCCAGATGAGATTGTCCCCTATGGTTGCGATCATTCAACCATGATGGCTGCCCGAGCCCGAAGCCCGAAAACCTTTAGCACAGTCTACAGGTCATATTTATTAAGGGATTTCATTGTAACTTGGTAGGTTAACTTCATATAATGCCTAGTTGAGAACGTCCCCTTTTGGACATTATTGGGCAACTGTGGCGGCTAAAGGTGCCCGAAGCCCGAAAACCTTTAGCACAGTCTATAGGTCATATTTATGAGGGGATTTCAATATAACTTGTTAGGATGACTCCAAATAATGTCTAGATGAAAACGTCCCATTTTGATCGCGATCATTCAGCCTGTATGGGTGCTGGAGCCCAAAAACCTTTAGCATAGGTAAAAGGTCATATTTATTGAAGGATTTCATTGTAACCTATTAGGTTGACTCCATATAATGCCTAGATGATGACATCCCCTTTTTGTCGTGATTGGTCAGCTGTGATGGCTACAAGTGCCCGAAGCCCGAAAACCTTGAGCACAGTCTACAGGTCATATTTATGAAGGTATTTCATTATAACTTCGTAGGATCACTCCAGATGATGCCCAGATGAGATTGTCCCCTTTGGTTGCGATCATTCAACCATGTTGGCTGCCCAAGCCCGAAGTCCGAAAACCTTTAGCACAGTCTACAGGTCATATTTATGAAGGGATTTCATTGTAACTTGGTAGATTGACTTCATATAATGTCTGTATGAGAATGTCCCATTTTGATCGCGATCATTCAGCCTTGATGGGTGCCCGAGCCCAAAAACCTTTAGCATAGGTAAAAGGTCATATTTATGGAAAGATTTCATTGTAACCTATTAGGTTGACTCCATATAACCCCTAGATCATGACATCCCCTTTTGGTCATGATTGGTCAGCTGTGATGGCTACAAGTGCCCGAAGCCCGAAAACCGTGAGCACAGTCTACAGGTCATATTTATGAAGGGATTTCATTGTAACTTTGTAGGATGATGCCCAGATGAGATTGTCCCCTTTGGTTGCGATCATTCAACCATTATGGCTGCCCGAGCCCGAAGTCCGAAAACCTTAAGCACAGTCTACAGGTAATATTTATGAAGGGATTTCATTGTAACTTGGTAGGTTGACTTCATATAATGTCTAGATGAGAACGTCCCCTTTTGGACACGATTGGGCAACTGTTACGGCTTCAGGTGCCCAAAGCCCGAAAACCTTTAGCACAGTCTACAGGTCATATTTATTAAGGGATTTCATTGTAACTTGGTAGGATGACTCCAAATAATGACTAGATGAGAACGTCCCCTTTTGGTCGCGATCATTCAGCCTTGATGGCTGCCCGAACCCAAAACCCCAAAACCTTTAGCATAGTCTATTGGTCATATTTATGGAAGGACTTCATTGTTACCTGTAAGTTTGACTCCATATAATGCCTAGATGATGACATCCCCTTTTGGTCGTGATATTTATGAAGGGATTTCATTGTAACTTTGTAGGATCACTCCAGATGATGCCCAGATGAGAATGTCCCCTTTTGGTTGCGATCATTCAAACATGATGGCTGCCAGAGCCCAAAGCCCAAAAACCTTTAGCACAGTCTACAGGTCATTTTTATTAAGGGATTTCATTGTAACTTGGTAGGTTGACTTCATATAATGTCTAGATGAGAACGTCCCATTTTGATATATATATATATATATATATTTATGAAGGGATTCAATGTAACTTGATAGGATGACTCATTTTGGAATAATTTCAGTGTAACTTGGTAACTTTTGTTGATATATGTTAGCTGTGAGGGCCACATACATTAACTGTGAGGTCATATTAACCACCCATCAGCTCTTTAGTACAGTGTACACCTCATATTTTTATCATAAACATAGCATACAGGGAACAGAAATGAACATATTCCCAATTATCACAATTCTTGTCTTATTTCATAATCCTTTCATAAACATTGAACATTATCCTTTTCATCAAACTCAACACACAAGTTAAGCTACAGTGTCATTGACACTTTCATTTAAAAATACTGAAATTTGAAAGGTGATTTTTTGTGAACAACGCTGGCCGGATTTGGCCATTATCTAAGTTAAAAAGTTAATTCAGTACCAACTTTCCACTCAGAAATATGCAATTCGATCCCCACCAGGGGCAACTGCATTGTGTCCTTCGACAAAGCACTTAATCCTGATTGCCCACATGCTGGCACAATGGCACTGTGTACTAGGGCATGCTGCACATCGATGGTGCACCCGTCTTCAACCGATGCTTACCCTGCTTGCGCGGAGCTGGTACATTGGGGAGTCCGACAGTTCCTCACCTCTGCCTGGTGGTTCTCTCTGGATACTCCAGTTCCTCCATCCATAAAACTCTCCAACATGAGATGCCCCTGGCAGTCAAAAGTGTCATTAAATCCCAATAAAAAAAAAGAAATATGCAATTAACCCTTTATCCAATGTCCAAATACAAATGATATCAAAATTTAATACTTTAAATACTATTTTTTCAAATATTTCATTGGGGCGAATTGAGTTTTTAATCCATAGTTTGCCTTCTCAGGTGTATGCCAGTCAACTTCATCAAACCATAAGTCAGGTTTTTGCAATTCAGTTAACCCTTTACCTAACATGAAAAGCAGACAAGACTTGCAAAAGAAATTCTTGAACAAGGCCATACAAAGTAGATCTAATGTTTCTCAGGCCATTATTTGTGAAATTGCATGCGGGTGGGCGGTTTTTTATTTTATTTTTTATTTCAGTAATTACTTTTTTGCCATCAAAAGTTCATGTTCTTGGTTCAAGTTTTAGGCCTCATAATCTACAGAATCAGAATAGCATAGGTGGTCGTGTATTTCATCCTTTGAGTGCAAGAAGATTTTGCAATGCTAAAGCATTGCAAAGCCTTCTTGCACTCAAGGGACAAATTCATCAATTTTTTTTAACTTGGGTAAAATATCAGACATAAACCATTTAATTTTTATTTTTTTTAAAGTTTAAATTGGTTATAAAAAGAGAGCATGCGGCAGCCAAAAGGACCATGCAGGAGGGCCTGAGAAACAGATTTTTAATTTTTTTTTAGGCCTAACTAATGTTTTCATTAGCTCAACTTTGGCGAAGCCAAATTTGAGCTTATGCCATGGCCCGTCGTCCGTCTGTCCGTCAAGAATTGGATACGGTTCGGGCTAGAGGCCGTATATATGAACCGATCTTTACGAAACTTCTTGGGTACCTTTGTTATGACAGTGGGACGAGAACGAGTGTTTTTGGGTGCGGTCCGAAATTCAAGATGGCTGCCAGCCACCATTTTGTACCGACGATGCAGAAATCTGTTTTTTGTACAGAACTTCCATATGAAAGCTCTGATTTGAATAATTTTTTGTTTGAATGTTTAGTACCACGGGATACATCACATATAATACGGGTTTTTTTCTCGTGCGTAAATTATGCAAATTGGACTAACTTTGATGTTTTTTGGTGTTACTTTCAGCACTGTAAGTGCAAATGCCAATACGGCTCGGGCTAGAGGCCGTATTTATGAACCGATCTTTACGAAACTCCTTGGGTACCTTTGTTATCACCGTGGGACGAGAACGAGTGTTTTTGGGTCCGGTCCGAAATTCAAGATGGCCGATGGCAGCCATTTTGTACAAAATTTGGTGCAATCAGATTTTTGCAGAGAACTTCCATATGAAAGCGCTGATTTGAATAATTTTTTGTGTGAATGTTTAGTACCATGAGATCGATCACATATAATACAGGTTTTTTTCTCGTGCAGAAATTATGCAAATTAGATGAACTTTGATTTTTTCAGTGCTACTTACACACAGTAAGTACACATGTCAATACGGCTCGGGCTAGAGTCTGTATTTATGAACCGATCTTCACGAAACGTCTTGGGTACCTTTGTTATCACCTTGGGACGAGAACGAGGAATTTCATTGTAACTTGGTGGGTTGACTTCATATAATGTCTAGATGAGAAAGTCCCCTTTTGGACGTGCTTGGACAACTGTGACGGCTGCAGGGGCCCGAAGCCTGAAAACCTTTAGCACAGTCTACAGGTCATATTTATGGAGGGATTTCATTGTAACTTAGTAGGATGACTCCAAATAATGTCTAGATGAGAATGTCCCATTTTGATCGCGATCATTCAGCCTTGATGGGTGCCCGAGCCCAAAACCTTTAGCATAGGCAAAATGTCATATTTATGGAAGGATTTCATTGTAACCTGTTAGGTTGACTGCATATAATGCCTAGATGATGACATCCCCTTTTGGTCGTGATTGGTCATCTGTGATGGCTACAGGTGCCTGAAGCCCGAAAATCTTGAGCACAGTGTACAGGTCATATTTATGAAGGGATTTCATTGTAACTTCTTAGGATCACTCCAGATGATGCCCAGATGAGACTGTCCCCTTTGGTTGTGATCATTCAACCATTATGGCTGCCCGAGCCCAAAGCCCGAATACCTTTAGCACAGTTAACAGGTCATATTTATGAAGGGATTTCATTGTAACTTGGTAGGTTTGACTTCATATAGTGTCTAGATGAGAACGTCCCCTTTTGAACACGATTGAGCAACTGCGACCGCTACAGGGGCCCGGAGCCCGAAAACTTTTAGAACAGTCTACAGGTCATAATTATGAAGGGATTTCATTGTAGCTTGGTAGGATGACTCCAAATAATGTCTAGATGAGAATGTCCCCTTTTGGTCGTGATCATTCAGCCTTGATGGCTGCCCGAGCCCAAAATTCTTTAGCATAGTCTATAGGTCAAATTTATGGAAGGATTTCTTTGTAACTTGTTAGGTTGACTCCATATAATGCCTAGATGATGACATCCCCTTTTGGTCGTGATTGGTCAACTGTGACGGCTTCAGGGGCCTGAAGCCCAAAAACCTTGAGCACAGTCTGCAGGTCATATTTATGAAGGGATTTCATTGTAACTTCGTAGGATCACTTCAGATGATGCCCAGATGAGAATTACCCCTTTTGGTTGCGATCATTCAACCATGATGACTGCCCGAGCCCAAAGCCCAAAAACCTTTAGCACAGTCTACAGGTCGTATTTATGAAGGGATTTCATTGTAACTTGGTAGGTTGACTTCATATAATGTCTAGATGAAAACGTCCCCTTTGGACGCAATTGGGAAACTGATGGCTACAGGGGCCCGAAGCCCGAAAACCTTTAGCACAGTCTACAGGCCATATTTATGAAGGGATTTCAATGTAACTTGATAGGATGACTCGTTTTGGAATAATTTCACTGTAACTTGGTAACTTTCGTTGATATACGTTAACTGTGAGGGCCACATACATTAACTGTGAGGTCACATTAACCCACCTCTCAGCTCTTAAGTACAGTGTACACCTCATATTATTTTTATCAAAAACATAGCATACAGGGAACAGAAATGAACATATTCCCAATTATCAGAATTCTTGTCTTATTTCATAATCCTTTCATAAACATTGAACATTATCCTTTTCATCAAACACAACACACAAGTAAAGCTACAGTGTCATTGACACTTTCATTTGTCTCAAAAACATAGGTTATGACCCCTCGTTGGAACAAGCTCGACGAGCTTGTTCCAACGAGGGGTCATAATCTATGTTTTTGAGACAAAAAAATGGGGGGGAAAAAAGAAAATTAATTGGCGAATTTTGATAATAGAGCAGGCTGGTTTTGGCCGTTACGTTGGGTAAAGGGTTAAGATAGCTATTGGAATTTTAATTATCAAAATTTGCCCCCAAAACATAGCTTAATATCCCTCATCAAGCTCATTCCAGTGAGTGGCAAAAAGCTATGTTTTTTTGAGCAAAGAATAAAAATACTTGGGTACTTTAGAAAAACATTTGCAGCCGTCGCCAGCTGGTCATGTTTACTGTTAAGTAAATGGTTAATGCTTGCATTGGTATTGTAAAGCAGATGAAGTTTCATAGATTTCCTGTAGGTTACAACACTTTGCTTACTGACTGCATGTCAGTGTGAGTTATTGCCAGCAGTTAGCAGCATTATTCTTATCCATTAGCTTGAATATTTCAGTCTTCTTCATAACCACTGAGCCAAAATCAAGCTAATTTTACACATTATCTTTTTGTGGTGTCCTTTTAAATTTGTTCAAATGACGTTGCTGCCACCCATTTTACTCTTCTTGAAAAGGTTTCTTTCCATGGACTATTTCTTTATCTATTGGTGTTTAAGGTCATATACTTATGCACAATGGCTAATCATGACCGTGACAGTTTTACGGGTGGAGGAAGCCAGAGTACCCGGAGAGAACCACTGAGCAACGACGAGCAGCTGCCAGCTCCCCAACATCGTAACTCCGCACTGCAGCACAGGCAGGGTTAGATTGTTTGAAGACATGCGTACCATCGACGTGCAGTACGCCTTAGTACACGGCGTCATCATGCTCCCATGTGGACATTCGGGGTTAAGTGCCTTGCCCAAGGACACAACACGGTTGCCGCAGGTGAGATTCGAACCGAGGACCTCTCGGCTTGCAGCCTGCACCTCAACCTACTGAGCCACCGCGTCCCCTTTCCATGGACTACTTGCCGATATGCTCTAAGCCTCTTGTATTATACATACAGCACCTGTGGCATGATTAGTTTTAAGTTTGTACAATTAAGCCATTTGGGTAATATTTAGACTTGGTGTACTAGAGGCACTCTCCCATAAATTGTAAGAAGGCAAAATTTCAGTGCTAGGCAATACTGCCCAGGGCAGCCCAGTGTGGGAACTAGGGCTGTTGCGACCATCAATTTTCTTAGTCGTCTAATCGCAAGCATTAGTCGACGGTTAGTCGATTAATAGTCGTTTCCCGTGAATTCAACAATCTCTAATATACTTACAAAATAAATTTAAAACTGACGATGTTTGAATGTGTTCATTTCTGCATTGAGATAAAATAGAAACACCTGGATATCTCCAATAGATTTGAAGAATTCAAACAGAAGAACATTTGTGCAAATGTTTCTTTTCTGTAACTAATATTCAGAAATTTCGAAAATATAAAACGCCCTCCGCTCCTACACAGGTTACAACTTAGTACTACAAGTGAAGTTACCGCTGTGGGTCTTGTGACAATTTTCTTATTTTTGCGGTTCCAATTATTCCAAAGAGGGTTGTTCGAGTGTACAAGACCGAAGATTCTATTTACTCTGCAATTATTAAAAGATACACTGTTTAAACAATACTCTTCAGTATTGATCAACAGGTGCTGGTTAATACTATAGAGAACAGGGATTGATCAAATTGCAAGGCTCACTGTTTTCAAAATTACGTTGTTGCACAATAATGCGGAAAACAAAGGCCATGGGACATTACAGGTAACTATGGCAAGACATTTCAAAGGTTAACAATCTGTTAATTTATCTCATTACACAGAACAATTTTAAATCAACTTCTACCACTTTAAAAATGAACGACGATTGACTAAAAATAAAAAATGTTTACTACCGTAACAGTCCACGGTTAGTCGATTAATCAAATAATTGCGACAGCCCTAGTGGGAACATCCCAGGGACACTGGCACAAAATAGAAAAAAATTCTAATATAGTTATTTACTAAAGTGGACATTATAGAAGATTATTATCTGGAGTGGAGCTTCCTCAAATGGTTAGATATATTACACACATTTTAATGTTGAAGATGTCTGTTCATACCATGTCTCTGGGATCATTTATGAAAGACAGGCTTCTTTCTTTCTGTGTAGATATTTCAGTGTTTAATCATTTACCCAACGAATCTCCCACATCCGCCCGTGTAATATGCAAATTCAGCAGCAGAAAAAATATCATTTTTCAAAAAATTTCAACAATGTGACACCCCCCTCCTCCCCCCCCCCCCCCCCCCCCCCCCCCCCCCCCCCCCCATTGGAACAAGTATGTCAAGCTCGTTCCAATGAGGGGTCACATGATATGGTTTTGTTAAAAAAAATAAATTTGATTTTAAAAAAATAATGATTAATATATTTTCGATATCCTGTGCATTGGGTAAAGGGTTAAAGAGATGTACAATACTGTGATCACAAAGTCTATTTTTCTCAGTCAGATTGCAATACACTAAACATCAGTGGCTTGAGATTTTTATTGATGAAAGTTTGCAAATTCGGGACCAGATCATGAAAAAACAAACAAAAATAACCTCTCCTATTCAAACTTATATTTCTTTCTGATGCATGAAATTCTACAGTGATATTGAGAGAAGAGAGGAAAGATAACTTTGACCGGATTGCAACACGATCACGAACCATTCGAAATTCTCTGTCCGCTTTTGTGATCACACTACAGTAGTAATACTGTATCAGTACATAAGGCCTTCACCTGAATGTTTGATCTGGAAAAGAGTTGAACAACAACAGCAGAAAAACAATAATTACAATTTTAATTACTTTAACTCCACAAGTCAACCCTGGGAAGTGAAGCTTGTTTATCGTGGTAAGCGCTCTCTAGTGGTAAAATAGGACCTGGTAATCAATGCCGGTGGTGGAAGCCCTCTTGAATGAGCAATATGCAACATGGGTATGAACGATTGACTGGACTTGACTTCATATCCATGTTGCAGTCACAATTAGCCATTGCGCAGAAATACGTGACATTAGATACCAGTCCTGGAAATGAGATGGGTGCGTGTGCAATTGCTCCCATCAGCACCCGTCATTTCTGTTTTACGGGAGCTAAAAATTGCATTCGTTGAAAAATATTGTGGAGTACTAATATACTGTCAGGGCATATAAATGTGTGTTTTGAGAAACACTGGCCAGTTGCAAGTTACTGTCATAATTCAGCAATTCCTTATACATTTAACCCTTTGAACCCCAGTGGTATCTACCAAACCAGTTCAATGGCAGCAATTAGAAGAGACTGTATTCATTATTTGGGGTAGACCAATCAGTATTTTCAACGTGCAGTCTCGGGGCTGCATGTTAAAATACTGATTGGTCGACCCCACACATTTGCAGAACAGCCATCCTATTTAACCCTTTACCCAACGAATCGGCCGTATCCGCCTGCGTAATATGCAAATTCAGCAGTTGAAAAAATATTATTTTTCAAAAACTTTCAACAAAACCATATCATGTGACCCCTCGTTGGAACGAGCTTGTTCCAACGAGGGCAGGGTTCATACAGCTCTTGAAAAACCCTTGAAAATGAGTTTTTTCTGGAAAAACCCTGGAATTTGAAATTAGCCCTTGAGAAACCATTGAACTTTCAAAGATCTCTTGAAAAACCCTTGAATACCAAGCTATTTCCTGGGTATTGTAAATATGTGTACTCGCCTTTTACTTGTTTGTTGCGCTCGTGTCGCTCAGTTAAAAAAAAAACATAAAAAAGTATGGAACGTTTTACCAAGATTACTGTAACACAGATCACACTTTGGGTACCAGTACTTCCTGACTTCCAAAGTCAGATCCGTGTCAGATGAATCTTAGATTTTTAGAGCTCATACAACAAGCTGAATAGTATATGTAGCCCTTGAAAAAAAAATGCCCTTGAAAAACCCTTGAACTTTGTGAGCAAATTTTTGTATGAACCCTGGAGGGGTCACATGATATGGTTTTGTTGAATTTTTTTGAAAAACTTCAAAAAATGATTTTTAAAATAATAAATTTTGATATCGTCTGCATTGGGTAAAGGGTTAATGACGTTATAACGTATCATGTTCCTGGTTGGAAAAGCAATCACTCAGGTTCAAAGGATTAAGGTTTCTGGTGTTTGGTGACAGTATTCCCTCGAAAATTCATATCCTAACATTTTACAGGTGCAATTTACTCTCGTCTCTGATTTCGTGGGAGCTTAAAACTCCACCCATCAATTTTTAGCTTAACTTGACAAAGTCAAGATAAGCTATTACTGTCACATGTGTGGAAGTCTGTTAGTCTGTGAGTCTGCTTCTGTTCACATTTTCCTTTAGCATGTGCTACACCCTGCAGTTCTTGTCTGATCGTCACAAAATTTCATATGCAGGTTTGGGGTCATGTCTAGATGAGATCGTCCCCTTTTGGTCACGATCAGTCAACCGGTATGGCTGCCCGTGCCAAAAACCTGAAAACCATTAGCACAGTCTACGGGTCGTATTTATGAAGGGATTTCATTGTAACTTGGTAGGATGCCTCTGTATAATGCCTAGATGAGAACGTCCCCTTTTGGGCATGATCTGTCAACCGTGATGGCTGCCCAAGCCTGAAACCCAAAAACTTTTAGCACAGTCTGCAGGTCATGTTTAATATGGAGGGATTTCATTGTAACTTGGTAGGATGACTCCTTATGATGTCTAGATGAGAATTTCCCCGTTTGGGCGTGATCTGCCAACCGTGATGACTGCCGAGCCCAAAACCCGAAAACCTTTAGCACAGTCTACAGGTCATAATTATTGAGGAATTTCATTGTAACTTGCTGGGTTGACTTCATATAATGTCTAGATGAGAAAGTCCCCTTTTGGACGTGATTGGGCAACTGTGACGGCTACAAGGGCCCGAAGCCCAAGAACCTTTAACACAGTCTACAGGTCATATTTATGAAGGGATTTCATTGTAACTTGGTAGGATGACTCCAAATAATGTCTAGATCCATTTTGATCTCGATCATTCAGACTTGATGTGTGCCCGAGCCCAAAAACCTTTAGCATAGGCTTTTAAAAGGTCATATTTATGGAAGGATTTCATTGTAACCAGTTAGGTTGACTCCATATAATGCCTAGATGATGACATCCCCTTTTGGTCATGATTGGTCAACTGTGATGGCTATAGGTGTCCGAAGCCCGAAAACCTTGAGCACAGTCTTCAAGTCATATTTATGAAGGGATTTCATTGTAACTTTGTAGGATCACTCCAGATGATGCCCAGATGAGATTGCCCCCTTCGGTTGCGATCATTCAACCATGATGGCTGCCCGAGCCCGAAAACCTTTAGCACACTCTGCAGGTCATATTTATGAAGGGATTTTAAAGTAACTTGGTAGGTTGACTTCATATAATGTCTAGATGAGAACGTCCCCTTTTGGACACGATTGGGCAACTGTGACAGCTACAGGGGCCCGAAAACCTTTAGAACAGTCTACAGGTCATAATTATGAAGGGATTTCATTGTAGCTTGGAAGGATGACTCCAAATAATGTCTAGATGAGAACATCCCCTTCTGGTCGTGATTATTCAGCCTTGATGGCTGCCTGAGCCCAAAAACCTTTAGCATAGTCTGTAGGTCGTATTTATGGAAGGATTTCATTTGTAACTTGTTAGGTTGACTCCATATAATGCCTATATGATGACATCCCCTTTTGGTCGTGATTGGTCAACTGTGATGGCTACAGGTGCCCAAAACTCAAAAATCTTGAGCACAGTCTACAGTTCATATTTATGAAGGGATTTCATTGTAACTTCTTAGGATCACTCCAGATGATGCCCAGATGAGAATGTCCCCTTTTGGTTGCGATCATTCAACCATGGTGGCTGCCCGAGCCCAAAGCCCGAAAACCTTTAGCACAGTCTTCAGTTCATATTTATGAAGGGATTTCATTGTAACTTGTTAGGTTGACTTCATATAATGTCTAGATGAGGACAGCCCCTTTTGGACACCATTAGGCAACTGTGACGGCTATAGGGGCCTGAAGCTCGAAAACCTTTAGCACAGTCTACAGGTGATATTTATGAAGGGATTTCATTGTACCTTGGTAGGATGACTTCAAATAATGTCTAGATGAGAACGTTCCCATTTGGTCGCGATCATTTAGCCTTGATGGCTGCCCGAGCTCAAAACCTTTAGCATAGTCTATAGGTCACATTTATGGAAGGATTTTATTGAAACCTGTTAGTTTGACTCCATATAATGCCTTGATGATGACATCCCCTTTTGGTCGTGATTGGTCAACTTTGACTGCCTCGGGGGCCCAAAGCCCGAAAACATTGAGCGCAGTCTACAGGTCATATTTATGAAGGGATTTCGTTGAAACTTTGTAGGATCACTCCAGATAATGCCCAAATGAGAATGTCCCCTTTTGGTTGCGATCATTCGACCATGATGGCTGCCCGAGCCCAAAGCCCTAAAACCTTTAGCACAGTCTACAGATCATATTTATGAAGGGATTTCATTGTAACTTGGTAGGTTGACTTCATATAATGTTTAGATGAGAACGTCTCCTTTGGACGCAATTGGGAAACTGACGGCTACAGGCACCTGAAGCCCGAAAACCTTTAGCACAGTCTACAGGCCATATTTATGAAGGGATTTCAATGTAACTTGATAGAATGACTCGTTTTGGAATAATTTCACTGTAACTTGGTAACTTTCGTTAATATACGTTAACTGTGAGGGCAACATACATTAAATGTGAAGTCATATTAACCCACCCCTCAGCTCTTTAGTACAGTGTACACCTCATATTATTTTTATCATAAACATAGCATACAGGGAACAGAAATGAACATATTCCCAATTATCACAATTCTTGTCTTATTTCAAAATCCTTTCATAAACATTGAACATTATCCTTCTCCTCAAAAACAACACACAAGTTAAGCTACAGTGCCATTGACACTTTCATGTTCATTTCCAGCACTGAGATACCAATAAATAACTCCACAAATCAACTGAATATAAATATAGAACATTTTTACCCTAGCGAAACAAATCAACAGAAAGCTTTCACTTTCCCTGACTTAATCCCTATCGTCTATTTTCAATAGACAAACTTAGTCTAGGTGAGCATTTTAGGCTCGCTTGATTCTCTAGTTTATTGAATTAACCCTTCACCCAACGCAGGAGATATTAAAATTTATTATTTTAACCCTTTACCTAACATGAAAAGCAGACGACACTTGCAAAAAAAATTCTTGAATAACTAATTTTTTTCATTTTTTGTCTCAAAAACATAGGTTATGACCCCTCGTTGGAACGAGCTCGACGAGCTCGTTCCAACGAGGGGTCATAACCTACGTTTTCGAGACAAAAAATGAAAATATTTTGAAAATTAATTGGCGATTTTTGAGAATAGCGCTGGCCGGTTTTGGCCGTTACGTTGGGTAAAGGGTTAAATATCAGTTTTTTTAAATTTTTCAAATTTTTTTAATAAAACCATATCACGTGACCTCTCATTGGAATGAGCTCGTTCAAAAAGGGGTAACATGATATGGTTTTGTTGAAATTTTTGGAAAAATAGTATATTTTCAGTTGCTGAATTTGCACATTACATGGGTGGATGTGGGCGTTTCATTGGTAAAGGGTTAACAAGAATTTTCTCTAGAACTTAAACTAAATTAACAGGTGAAATTTAAACAGAGGCACAGTAAATGGCTAATTGATTGATAGTTGTATGCAATTAGGATTTGTTATATTAACCTTTTACCTAACACAAATTGCCAATGACACTTGCTAAAAACATTCTTGAATCACTAAAAATTGTCACTTTATGTCAGACTTCTCCTTGGAATGGCCTGTACGAGTTAGTTCCAGTGAGGCGTCAGAAGCTATGTTTTTGAGCCAATAAATAATAAAATTTCAATTTGCAGTTTTGTGAAGAATGCTGGCTAATTGAAGCCATAAACTTGGGTAAAAGGTAACCATGAAGTTGAACTCTCAGAATATCTTATGTATTATATTTTTCAGAGTACCAGTATGCCAACGGTGATGTTTCATCAAGTGGTCTGTTTTCGCCAAGCTCAGACTCGGATACCCAGTCTGTTAGCTTTGCCTCAAACACCAGTACCAGCATTGAACCAAGTAGCTTAGCAATTCAGCCTCCTCCTCCCACAAAAAGTCCAAGCAGTGAGTAAATTTATAATCAGTTTGTTACGGTTCTGAGCAACAGGTTTTTATTCTAAATGTAATGTTACCATTCACTTGACACTACTTGTTAGCTCACCTGAGCAAAGCTCAAGGTGAGCTTTACTGATCGCTTTCTGTCCGTCGTCTGACGTAAACTTTACAAAACCAACTTCTCCAGAGAAACCACTGGCCCAATATTTTTCAAATGTTGGGTAAATGTTTATTACCTAATGTCAATTCAGATTTGTTCAAATGAAGTTGCCCCTCCTCCTGGGTGGGGCCACGCCCCCAAGGGGCACCAAAATCTTTGAAAATCTTCTTCTCATGAACCAGCAGTAGCAGAGACTTGATATTTGGTATGCAGCTTCCTTTTGAGGTGTAGAATCAAGTTCGTTCAAGAGAAGTTTGCCGGGCATTATTTGCCTTCGTTATGGGAGAAGCAAAAATTTTGGCCACGCCTAAAATTTCTATTTTCTGTACCGTGAGGTCGATTTGAACCAAATTTGATATGAGATGATAATGGGCTATAAGTAGTTGATTGATGCAAAAAAAATTGTTCTCATTGTCCCGTGGGAACCTCGGGAGCTAAAAATAGGAAAAACCGTAAAACTGCCATATCTCCAAAACTACATGGCACAGAGAATTCTTATTTTGTATAAAGCTTACTTTTATCCAATAGAATAGAATGGTTAAAAAAAATCCCTATCGGTTTGATCACAAGGTACTTTTTTCAGGACTTTGAAAAAGTGCTGAGTCAGCACTTTTTAACACTGTTGGCAATGGGAAAAACATTAAAAAAGCTTCTTCTCCAGATCCAGCAGGCAGAATCTTTTGATATTTGGTATGCAACATTGTAGGGTGGATCTGATTCAAGTTTGTTCAAATCGGCCCCCTGGGTTCATATTTGGACTCAGTATAGGAGCCCGATTTCGAACTTAGTGCATTTCAGGCAAATTTCTTAAAAAATCTTCTTTTCCAGATCCAGCCGGCAAAATCTTTTGATATTTGGTATGCAACATTGTGGGGTGGATCTGATTCAAGTTTGTTCAAATCGGCCCCCTGGATTCGTAATTGGGCTCACTCTATTATAGAAACCCAAATTCGAACTTAGTGCATTTCAGGCAAATTTCTTAAAAAATCTTCTTCTCCAGATCCAGCAGACGGAATCTTATGATATTTGGTATGCAACATTGTGGGGTGGATCTGATTCAAGTTTGTTTAAATCGGCCCCCTGGGTTTATATTTGGGCTCAGTATAGGAGCCCAAATTTGAACTTAGTGCATTTCAGGCAAATTTCTTTGAAAATCTTCTTCTCCAGATCCAGCAGGCAGAATCTTTTGATATTTGGTATGCAACATTTTGGGGTGGGTCTGATTCAAGTTTGTTCAAATCGGCCCCTTGGGTTTATATTTGGGCTCAGTATAGGAGCCCAAATTTGAACTTAGTGCATTTCAGGCAAATTTCTTTGAAAATCTTCTTCTCAAGATCCAGCAGGCAGAATCTTTTGATATTGGGTATGCAACATTGTGGGGTGGATCTGATTCAAGTTTGTTCAAATCGGCTCCCTGGGTTATTTGGGCTCAGTATAGGAGCCCAAATTTGAACTTAGTGCTTTTCAGGCGAATTTCTTAAAAAATCTTCTTCTCCAGATCCAGCAGGCAGAATCTTTTGATATTTGGTATGCAACATTGTGGGGTGGATCTGATTCAAGTTTGTTCAAATCGGCCCCCTGGATTCGTATTTGGGCTCACTATAGAAGCCCAAATTCGAATTTAGTGCATTTCAGGCAAATTTCTTAAAAAATCTTCTTCTCCAGATCCAGCAGACGGAATCTTATGATATTTGGTATGCAACATTGTGGGGTGGATCTGATTCAAGTTTGTTCAAATCGGCCCCCTGGGTTTATATTTGGGCTCAGTATAGGAGCCCAAATTTGAACTTACTGCATTTCAGGCAAATTTCTTTGAAAATCTTCTTCTCCAGATCCAGCAGGCAGAATCTTATGATATTTGGTATGCAACATTGTGGGGTGGATCCGATTCCAGTTTGTTCAAATCGGCCACCTGGGTTCATATTTGGGCTCACTATAGAAGCCCAAATTCGAACTTAGTGCATTTCAGGCAAGTTTCTTCAAAAATCTTTTCCAGATCCAGCAGGCAGAATCTTGTGATATTTGGTATGCAACATTTTGGGGTGGATCTGATTCAAGTTTCTTCAAATCGGCCCCCTGGATTTATATTTGGGCTCAGTATAGGAACCCAAATTTGAACTAAGTGCATTTCAGGCAAATTTCTTTGAAAATCATCTTCTCAAGATCCAGCAGGCAGAATCTTGTGATATTTGGTATGCAGCATCCTTAAGGGGGTGAGATTCAAGTTTGTTCAAGCCATGTCCCTAGGTCCATATTTGGGCTCACTGTGGGAGCTTGAATTGTAACTTTGTTCGAAATGAGGAATTTTCTTAAAAAATCTTCTTCAGATTCAGCAGTCGGAATGGTTTGATATGTGGTGAGTAGCATCCTTGGGGGGAGGGGGAGGGGGGGGGGTTCAGGTGTTAAAGCCAAGTCCATGGGTCCATATTTGGGCTCCCTGTGGGAGCCCAAATTATAACTTAGTCAATATGAGGAATTTTTCTTTAAAAATCTTCTTCAGATTCAGCATTTGGAATGTTTTGATATTTGGCATGGAGCAACCTTAGGGGGCTGAGATTCAAGTTTGTTCAAGCCAAGTCCCTTGGTTCATATTTGGGCTCACTATGGGCTCAGTATAGGAGCCCAAATTTGAACAAAGTGCATTTCAGGCAAATTTCTTTGAAAATCTTCTTCTCAAGATCCAGCAGGCAGAATCTTGTGATATTTGGTATGCAGCATCCTTAAGGGGGTGAGATTCAAGTTTCTTTAAGCCATGTCCCTAGGTCCATATTTGGGCTCACTGTGGGAGCTTGAATTGTAACTTTGTTCGAAATGAGGAATTTTCTTAAAAAATCTTCTTCAGATTCAGCAGTCGGAATGGTTTGATATATGGTGAATAGCATCCTTGGTGGACGGAGGGGGGGGGGGGGGGGGATTCAGGTGTTAAAGCCAAGTCCATGGGTCCATATTTGGGCTCCCTGTGGGAGCCCAAATTATAAATTAGTCAATATGAGGAATTTTTCTTTAAAAATCTTCTTCAGATTCAGCAGTTGGAATGTTTTGATATTTGGCATGGAGCAACCTTAGGGGGCTGAGATTCAAGTTTGTTCAAGCCAAGTCCCTTGGTTCATTTTTGGGCTCACTATGGGAGCCTGAATTACAACTTAATTCAAAATGAGGAATTTTCTTTAAAAATCTTCAGATCCAGCAGTTGAATGCTTTTGATATTTTTTATGCAGAATCCTTAGGGGGGTAAGATTCAAGTTTGTTCAAGCCATGTCCCTAGGTCCATATTTGGGCTGATTGTGGGAGCTTGAATTGTAACTTGGTTCAAAATGAGGAATTTTCTTTAAAAGTCTTCTTCTTCAGATCCAGCAGTCGGAATGTTTTGATATTTGGTGTGCAGAATCCTTAGGGGTGTGAGATTCAGGTTTGTTAAAGCCAGGTCCCTGGGTTCATATATGGGCTCCCTGTGGGAGCCCGAATTATGACTTGGTTCAATATGAGGAATATTCTTTAAAAATCTTTTTTTTTGATCCACTGGTCAGAATATTTGGATATTTGGTTTCAGCTTTTCTTAGGAGGAGCAGATGCAACTTGTGGAAATCAATTCTCTGGGTTGATATTTAGGCTACCATGTCAGGTGAACGCCCTCAGGCCTCCTGGGGCCTCTTGTTACAAAAATTTATATACAATTAACACGAGTTTACTCTACAACCCATATGCAATTAAAAGATCAAATTTGTACTGAAGGTATGGTAAATGGTTTTGTGTTTCAAAATTATATTCAATTAACAGGGATATACAATTAAGAGATATCCAATTAAGTGGCTCCACTGTACTGACTGATTTTCCAAAACGTGCGCACGTTCTGGAAAATCCCCGGCTAAATTTTGTAACAGGCACTCTGCGCATGTGATGTTCCTATTTATTGACAATTTGTCCCAGAAAGTGTGACCATCTCAGTTTTGTTAACTTACACATGAAGAGTCAGAAAGTGTGATGTTGGTCGTACGTTCATCTACTTCTATTTCCTCAGCTGCCCTCGTGGGTATCAAATTTTTTTTATACAAAACCAACAGCGAAACTTACCCATATATAAATTGTTATTAAACTCCCACGCACCTGTTTTCCCTGATGCGTCTTTTTTCAATCAACAAATTACAGTAAGCCATTGCGATTCTGACATTTTTTGAATGGGAATGGGCCACGGGGAGATACGGAATTACAGACAACTCGGACCAAAGAGAACTCGGACCAAGACCAGTCGGCCCACTTCTGAAGACAACTCTGCCCACTTTAACCTTGTTTCGAACTGGTCCGACTTGTCTTGGTCTGAGTAGTTTTTGGTCCGAGTTGTCCTGATACCGAAGGTACGACCCCCAGGAAGGTTCAGCCCGGGAAGATTCGGCCTCAGACTTCGATATTACGGAATTTACACAAGTTAAAAAAATACTTAGTATGAGTAACACAGATTTATCATAAAATAATATGATGTTTCTACCTGATATCATTTTTAGATAATCTGTGATACAAAATATTTTAAGATCAGATAATAAGATTGTTCCCCTGTGGGAACCTCAGGGAGTGAGGCAGTGCTTGTTTACTATGGTCAACAAGTTCTGTTGTACTGGTAAAATAGGACCCAGTCACCATTGACCAATGCTTGGGGTGGAAGTCCTTTAAAATGGGCAACATGGGTATAAACGATTGACTACCCTTGACTTTATCTCCATGTTGTGGTCACGATTAGCCATTGTTCATAAATAGGTGACCTTAAACACCAATAAATAAATAAATAATGGCATTGTTGGAATAAAAAACAACACACACTGTAGAGATAATTAACTTTTATTTATTTACTGCCAGTGCTATATTAAAATACAGTTTCATTGGAAAATACTATCTGTGAAATACTGATTCAGATTATTTGTATACACAGAATAAATGTGTGTCGACCCCCATGATTTTGATTTCCCCCTCATACTCACACCTGACTCTCTTTCAGTGACTGATGTGTAGTGTGTGTGTGTGTGTTGAGTGGGGGGGGGGGGGGGGTAACTTCACTGGGAAGAAAGTATTGCAAAATGTTCTGGTAAAATGGGTTTGCTGGACAATTGGCAGATTGGTGATTTATGGCTTGTCTGATGTCAAATAATGTCTGCAGTGTGCGCTCTTCTGCCGTTTTCCATATGGCAATCCTCTTTAATTCTTTTTTTCCAAGCTTATGTACATGTATAGACTATCAATACACCAAATAATTAAAACTGCAGTTCACGAGTATGAACAGCACCCGTCTCATATTTTGCGAGAGCTAAAAGTAGCACCCATCAAATTTGCTCATACGAAGCACTGTCGAATACCCCAGATAGATAGATAGATAGATAGATAGATATTTATTCGTTCAGTAGCATACAGGAAATACAATGGTTACAATCACATAGTTCAATTAATATATAACATTTTGTATACTACTGGGAGATGACATAGCCAGATTGGCTGTCTTCCAGTCATCTCCCAGATAACTTGAACACGATCCCGAAAAAGTCTATGTGCAATTAGTATTAAAAACTCCTGATAAGTCGAACATGGATAACTCGAATAACTGGTATAACTCGGAAGTAGTTACCTGGTCCCAAATGAGAAAGTCAGAAATTACAATGGGATAATTTTGGTAGTCAGTCAATGTGTGAAGTTGTTGGAAAATCAGAATAGCCATTGTTTGGATGTTGACTCCTTTTGTTGAATCTGTGACAAATCAGTTTGCGGAACAATAGCAGTTGTCAAACAATGGATTACTGATGTTCCCGTATTTTGACAGTGTTGGGATCATAATTG
The DNA here is from genome assembly GCA_031216915.1 of Pictodentalium vernedei. Classification (NCBI taxonomy): domain Eukaryota; kingdom Metazoa; phylum Mollusca; class Scaphopoda; order Dentaliida; family Dentaliidae; genus Pictodentalium; species Pictodentalium vernedei. Next base: position 205,968,519 of record CM062294.1, on the reverse strand, counting down.
GTCTGCAAAACAATCACACTTTATAACTTTAATTTTGCTGATTAATTTTCAAGAAAAATCCTTGATTGAGTAGTGTCCAATTGAACGATAATGTTTAAAAAGCTGTAAGGTGTTTTTTCTTCAGCATTCAGTTTGAAAAATGGAAACCTTAGCATCTTTAATATCACGAGAGGAGCAATATGCATCAAGCAAAGAAATCGACAATGAAAAAACAATGGACACTCCGTCTAAGCGAAAGTTGGAATCGGCAACAGGTGGATAGGGAGTCTATAAAGGAAACTTGAGACGAAAAGTATTGAGACAATGTTTGAGGCCATACTTATGGTTGAGAATTGACAGAAATCTAAGACAAAAATTGCAACGCAATTTAATATAACAGCATAGTATTGTATGCAGCATTCCATGTTCTGTACATTCCTATTTTATATACTTTAAAATAAATAAGATAAACAAACTGTGAGTTAAGTTGTGATTTATTTTATCAGTTTCATGTAGTACAAAACAAAGTACATCTCCAAAATCTGTTTCGTGTACAAACAATTTATAAAGACTGAAAGCTGAAATAAATGTTCAAAGCATGTGTAGCGCTGCTGAACATCCAACCAACGTAATGGTGACCCATTTTTCTTCACTGGTCAAAATCATCAAAATACCCAAATCTGGATAACTCGGAACACCTGGATAACTCGGAAGTTCACTGGTGGTCCCGCAAACTTCGAGTTAACAGGTTTCGACTGTATTAGTTGCAATTATAGCTCCTCATCCATCATACAGACTGCTGTGTTGGAAATTTGACTGAAAACCAGACTTTTCATTATAAATATCTCTCTTATCTAATAAATATAATAATGATATATTATAAATAACCAATGCAAACTTAAAAAATAAAAATTAAACGTTTATGTCTGTTTTTAGCTCAACTTTGACGTAGTCAAATTTGAGGTTATGCCATGGCCCGTCGTCCGTCATCAATTCAAGAGGCCGTATTTATGAACCAATCTTTACGAAACTTCTTGGGTACCTTTGTTATCACCGTGGGACGAGAACAAGCATTTTTGGGTGTGGTCCGAAATTCAAGATGGCCACCAGCAGCCATTTTGTACTTTAGTTAGTGCAATCATTTTTTTTTTTCTACAGAACTTCTGTATGAAAGTTCTGATTTGAATAAATGTTTGTATGAATGTTTAGTAACATGGAATACATCCTGTATAATACATTTTTTTTCTCACGCGAAATTATACAAATTAGGTGAACTTTGATTTATTCAGTGCTACTTATACATAGTAAGTACACATGTCAATACAGCTTGGGCTAGGGGCTGTATTTATGAAATGATCTTCACGAAACTTCTTGGGTACCTTTGTTATCACCTTGGGATGAGAACGAGTGTTTTTGGGTGCGGTCTGAATTTCAAGATGGCTGCCACTGGCCATTTTATACCAAAATGAGGTGCAATCAGTTTTTTATACAGAACTTCTAGGACTATGTTTGTTATCATCATGGAATGGTAACGAGTGCTTTTGGGCTTGGGCAAAAATTCAAAATGCCTGTCGGCAGTCTTATTTATGGGAATTGTGTGTATTACATTTTTTGTACAGAACCTGTAAAGAAGATTTTTTTATATCAGTAATGTTTGCTATAAATGTATTGGGTGCTTCTTTATCACTGTGGTATGAGAACCAGGCCTCGAAATAAGAGGTGAACGCTAATACCGTTCGCCTATCGGTTACGCAGATTTGTTTTCAGGCGACCACTCGATCGGTTAACCAAAGAGCGCGCTGATGGCCGACGAAGTTACTGGATGAAAAAAATTTTCAATGTGTTTCCTCCCAATGATTTAAAAGAAGCACTGCAGTGAACAAAACGAGAACAAAATGCTTGTGGTTATCATACAGCGTGTTTCAATCATTACTGTACTTGTGGGGGTATAAATCTATAGTATTATCGGTACTGAAGATCTGCAGTACCAACTCGTGGTGCCCTCTGGCTCTCGAAACAATTTGTTTCGATTCTGAGAAAGGCGATTGTCTGTTACAGCTAAAGGGAGCTAACTGCTCTGGTAATACATTTACCGCACGTGAGGTATTAACTCTCGCACTACGCAAAGCTGAAAATAAATCTTCAATACAATAAAAAGGAGACATTGAAAATCAAATGAGCTGTTGTTAATTATTTGCATTCCGCCCCTTTTCACCCTATCAATCCATGATAAAAATTTTCAAACACATTATGAAAACGTCTTTTATTCACCAATGCTGACTTCTTATTTATGTGCTTATATTCCATTTGAATAAACAACCAGCATGGTTGTGAACATGGGTTTTTCCAAATGATTTTGAACATTGTGGCACAAATAAAGTTTTAGTTTGGAACTTTGGATTACATTCTCCGGATTCCAAAATGTAGGGGAAGGTAGATACGATTTACAATTATTTCTTTTCCAATGTTAATCAGAGACTGCCAACGCATCGACGGTGTTTGACCACATCCCCACACAATTCCCGAATTCCCGCTCCCAGTTCGAGACAAATGTGTTTGGGTTTCTGAAATAAAAAGCCACACAGCAAAATAAACAATTAAAATTCTTTAATTTTCATTAGACTTAAAAATCATACAAAGCAAAGAACAAGAAATGTTAATGTGTGCATACGTGAATGTGTATGTGGGGATGGGGGCGTGTGTATGTATCTGTTTTGTACTTCGCCCTCTCTGGGTCCCTTGTGTCTAAACGCCAAACTAATTTGGGAGGAACTGTAGTTGGGTATGTCAGAAGCTTTGTCAGTATTAATACTTTTAATGCAATGGTTAACCAATAGGTTTATGAAAAAAATCTAGGTAACCGATCATCAGGTTAACCATTGTCAAATGAGGCAACCTACTGAAAGGTTTATCAAGATCTTGTTATTTCGAGGCCTGGAGAACAAATATTTTTGGTTTCAGTCAGACCCACTCGGGGACTCAAAAAGGGAGATAATTAAAAATATTTTCCAAAAACACCAGACAAGGCCTAAAAAAATCAAAAATCTGTTTCTCAGGCCCTCCCGCATGGTCCTTTTGGCTGCCGCATGCTCTCTTTTTATAACCAATTTAAACTTTAAAAAAATAAAAATTAAATGGTTTATGTCTGATATTTTACCCAAGTTAAAAAAATTGATGAATTTGTCCCTTGAGTGCAAGAAGGCTTTGCAGTGTTTTAGCATTGCAAAGTCTTCTTGCACTCAAGGGATGAAATACACCACTACCCATGCTATTCTGTAGATTATGAGATCTAAAACTTGAACCAAGAACATGAACTTTTGATGGCAAAAAAGTAATTACTGAAATAAAAAATAAAATAACAAGTCAACTGCTTTTCCATTTGAATCTTGATGCCTGTAAATTTGACGTCTTGTCTCAAACAACTTTCGTCCAATTTGAAACTTGTAGGGTGGTGGGCTTTGACTCGAGTAGGGCACCCTGGTTCACAAATCTGAAAAAGTGGGGGGTGGGCTTAATCACGAATATGGGCTTCGACACGGGTCAGTACGGAATGAACAGTCGTAAAATAATTAAGTAGGCCTAACCTTATACTGATAATGATACTGAGCTTAAACTTAAAGAAAAAAATCCATTTTAAATGGAAACTGAGAAAAGTAATCAAAAGTATTCTGATAAACATTTGTTAACCCTCCACAGGCTCTCAAACATCAACACTTTGATAAAATAGGCTGTTTTCAGCCCCCAACCTGTAGCTGGGAAATAAACACTAGATGGTGTCACTTGTGTGCAAAGCACACTATAGTGTATCCCCGCATTTGCATCCTTGACTTTGTATGAATGCTTGATACAAAGATGAAATGTATTATATGACACACTAAAATCATATTGAGTGGCACAGGTGACACAGCTTCGTGCGCACCTACAGACTCCACTGCAACATTTGAGCATGGTTTTAGTGTTTCGAATTACATACATGTACCCTGGGAGCCTTTCATCGGAAACGTTCTAAGAAAACATGAAAGTGCCAACGGTGGCACAGCCACGTGGCACCCCAAAAGTCCGAAACCTTCCTTCACATCTACAGACTCTACTGCAACATTTGAGCAAAGTTTTAGCATTTCAAATTACATACTCTGGGAGCTTTTCGCCGGAAATGATCTAAGAAAACTTGAAAGAAAAACGGTGGCACCGACACATGGCACCTGAAAAATCTGAAACCTTTGTATGCATCTACAGACCTTACTGCAACATTTGAGCATGCGTTTAGCATCTCGAATTACATACCCTAGGAGCCTTTCGCCGGAAACGGTCTAAGAAAACACAAAAGTGGCAACAGTGACACAGCCACGTAGCACCCCAAAAATCCGAAACCTTCCTGTGCATTTACAGACTCTACTGCAACATCCAGCATGTTTTTAGCGTTTCGGATTACATACTCTAGGAGCCTTTTGCTGGAAACGGTCTAAGAAAACACGAAAGTGGCAATGGTGGCACAGCCACGTGGCACCTGAAAAATCCAAAATCTTCGTGCATATCTACAGACCCTACTGCAACATTTGAGCATGGTTTTACCATTTCGAAATACTGTAGGAGCCTTTCGCCGGAAATGGTCTAAGAGAACATGAAAGAGGCAACAGTGGCACAGCCACGTGGCACCCCAAAAATCCGAAACCTTCGTGCGCATCTACAGACCCTACTGCAACATTTGAGCATGGTTTTAGGATTTCGAATTACATACCCGAGGAGCCTTTCGCCGGAAACGGTCTAAGAGAACGCGAAAGTGGCAACCGTCAAGCCACTAGACAGCTGAAAAATCTGAAACCTTTGTGCACATCTACAGACCCCACTGCAACATTTGAGCATGGTTTTAGAGTTTCGAATTACATACCCTAGGAGCCTTTCACCGGAAACTGTCTAAGAAAACACAAAAGTGGCAACGGTGGCACAGCCATGTGGCACCTGGAAAATCCGAAACCTTCGTGCGCATCTACAGACCCCACTGCAAAATTTGAGCATGGTTTTAGCATTTCGAATTACATACCCTAGGAGCCTTTCACCGGAAACTGTCTAAGAAAACACAAAAGTGGCAACGGTGGCACAGCCACGTGGCACCTGAAAAATCTGAAACCTTTGTACACATCTACAGACCCTACTGCAACATTTGAGCATGGTTTTAGCGTTTCGAATTACATACCCTAGGAGCCTTCCGCCAGAAACGGTCTAAGAAAACACGAAAGTGGCAATGGTGGCGCAGTCACGTGGCAGCTGAAAAATCTGAAACCTTTGTGCGCATCTGCAGACCCCACTGCAACATTTGAGCATGGTTTTGGCGTTTCGAATTACATACTCTAGGAGCCTTTCACCAGAAACGGTCCAAGAAAACACAAAAGTGGCAACAGTGGCAGAGCCACGTGGCACCTGAAAAATTCAAAACCTTTGTGCGCATCTACAGACCCCATTGCAACATTTGAGCATGGTTTTAGCGTTTCGAATTACATACCCTAGGAGCCTTTCGCCGGAAACGATCTAAGAAAACACAAAAGTGGAAACGGTGGCACAGCCACTTGGCATCTGAAAAATCTGAAACATTCGTGCGCATCTACAGACCCTACTGCAACATTTGAGCATGGTTTTAGCATTTCGAATTACATACCCTAGGAGCCTTTCGCCACAAACGGTCTAAGAAAACACAAAAGTGGCAACGGTGGCACAGCCACGTGGCACCTGAAAAATCCGAAACCTTCGTGCACATCTACAGACCCTACTGCAACATTTGAGCATGGTTTTAGCGTTTCGAATTACATACCCTAGGAGCCTTTCGCCACAAACGGTCTAAGAAAACACAAAAGTGGCAACGGTGGCACAGCCACGTGGCACCCAAAAAATCCGAAACCTTCGTGCGCATCTATAGACCATACTGCAACATCTGAGAATTGTTTTAGCGTTTCAAATTACCTACACTACGAGACTTTAGCCGGAAACAGTGTAAGAAAAACATGAAAGTGGCAATGGTGGCACAGCCACGTGGCACTCAAAAAATCCGAAACCTTTGTGCGCATCTATAGTCCCTACTGCAACATCTGAGCATGGTTTTACCGTTTCGAATTACATACCCTAGGACCATTTCGCCGGAAACGATCTAAGAAAACACAAAAGTGGCTACGGTGGCACAGCCACGTGGCACCCGAAAAATCCGAAACCTTCGTACGCATCTAGAGACCCTACTGCAACATATGAGCATGGATTTAGCGTTTCGAATTACATACCCTACGAGCCTTTCGCCGGAAAAGGTCTAAGAAAACAAAAAAGGTGCTACGGTGGCATAGCCACGTGGCACCCGGAAAATCCAAAACCTTCGTACGCATCTATAGACTGTACTGCAACATCTGAGCATCGATTTAGCATTCTGAATTACATACCCTACGAACCTTTCGCCAGAAAAGGTCTAAGAAAACACAAAAGTGGCAACGGTGGCACAGCCTGTGGCACCCAAAAAATCCGAAACCTTCGTACGCATCTATAGACCATACTGCAACATCTGAGAATAGTTTTAGCATTTCGAATTACATACCCTACGAGACTTTCGGCGGAAACGGTCTAAGAAAACATAAAAGTGGCTAAAGTGGCACAGCCACATGGCACCCGAAAAATCTGAAACCTTTGTGCACATCTATAGTCCCTACTGCAACATATGAGCATGGTTTTAGCATTTCGAATTACTTTCCCTACCAGCCTTTCGCCGGAAACGATCTAAGAAAAACATGAAAGTGGCTATGGTGGCACAGCCACGTGGTACCCGAAAAATCCGAAACCTTCATACGCATCTATAGACCATACTGCAACATCTGAGCATGGATTTAGCATTTCGAATTACATACCCTACGAGCCTTTCACCAGAAAAGGTCTAAGAAAACACAAAAGTGGCAACGGTGGCACAGCCACGTGGCACCCAAAAAATCCAAAACCTTCGTACGCATCTATAGTCCCTACTGCAAGATATGAGCATGGTTTTAGCATTTCGAATTACATTCCCTACAAGCCTTTCGCCGGAAACGATCTAAGAAAACACGAAAGTGGCTACGGTGGCACAGCCACGTGGCACCCGAAAAATCCGAAACCCTCCTACATATCTACAGATCATTTAGCAACACCCTAGTGTAATTTTAGAACTCCGAATTACATAGGTTGGGACTATTCAGCAAAAAAGTGAAAAAATAACGCATTTTTTAAGTGGCTCCACAGAAGCCACCTGGTGGCACAAAAATTAAAAAGTTGTATTTTTGGGTTGCACAGACCCTATCGAACAACTGTAGAAAGTTACAGCGTTTCGAATTACAAAACCGGAAGTACGGACGTACGGACGGAGATCATGACAATATCAAAAATGCGGGGATAAAAAACCGCTCGCCCGCATGCAATTTCACAAATAATGGCCTGAGAAACAGAAGATCTACTTTGTGTGGCCCCAAAATAATGTTTCTTGAATTCAGACACCCTAGTATGTGTATCTTCAAATGTGTTGAAGCCAAGTTCCTGTGTTAATATTTGGTGTTGTTTGGGGAGGGTAAACATTAGCACAACCCGATTTTCTATTTCCATTGAGAAAAAAATAAAACCTCCTCACTTGTGGGAACCCTGTGAGTAAAAATATAAAAAATTCAAATACCTATATTTTAAGGAGGACTGGACAAATATTTATTAATTAGTATGAATCAACCTTAGAAGGGTTTGAATCAAACAGGCCAAAACAATTGCAAACATTTGGTTTATGGTGCACCATACAAGGATCCCCATTGTAACATTAAGCCCATGGAGATTTCTTTTTTAATTTCGCATCTAACTGTCAGCCACCTTTACAATACTTTACCTGTACATTTGTTACAGGCTCCGGTCAGTATTTATATACAGACTTTTACAATACTTTACATGATACAGACTTTTACAATGCTTTACATGTACTTTGTTATTAGGTCATTACCTAGATGTGTGTCTTTGCTGTGTCACAAACTACCGTATTTCATCTAAGTTTTCGGACACTCGATGTTTTCGGACACCTTATTTTTTTAAAAAAATATTTTTTTTTAAGCATCGATGTTTTCGGACACCCCACTGCCAAGCCATCCTGTAATTTGTTGTATGCATTTTTTAAAATTGTTCTGTGAAATGTGAAAATAAAGTCCATAATAAATTAAATTGTTTCTTATTTATAACTGGTGAGTATTGTTTACTCCATTGACATATGACACCGACAGATTTGACCTGTGACGTAATGACAAATCAGATTTGCTCATGAAATTGAAAGCAAGTTTCCCCCAAGTCAAGATATGAAGAAAGGTAAAAAAAAAACAAGTTCTAACCTGTGTATGTCAAAGTAATCCAATTTATATTAAACTGCCCCTGCTCAGCATTATAAAAGATAGGGAAATATTTACTGAGATTAAACACATGCATATTGCGCTTACTGAAAAATCCAAACATTAAAAATAGCACGGGATACAACGATATCACGTGTTAGTCGGTTTCATAAAAATTAACACAATACAAGAATATTGGTCACTTCGGACAGTGTAAGATTCGGCCCAGATTATATTTTGGACGATTCCGTTCAGATCTTTTGACGATTGAACCATAGTTATTCAAGGGTTCAAGGGTGGTATATACTGAGGGGTATCATTCTGTGCTGATACCATAGGTTGGTGGGGCTGGGAGGGGGGGGGGGGGGGCTGTAGGAACAACAAAATAATTTTCAGATTCACAATAAATATATTATCACAGAACTGATCAGACATATAAACAAATAAACATAAGATAAGTTACACAGCGATCGTATCGGATTCACATTAAAAGAAAAGCACGTCAACTCTGGAGTACCACATGGAATGGTTCTAAGACCGATACCTTTTTAATGTTTTAAATTTTTGTCTCAAAAACATAGCTTATGATCGCTCAATGGGGGATCATAAGCTATGTTTTTGAGACAAAAATAATTTTACGAATCACAATAAATATTTATCACAGAACTGATCAAACATATAGACAAATATACAAAAGTTACACAGAAAATTATACATACAAAAATATACAAACGTTACACAGAAAAGATTACAAAATACATTAATCACGCTAAAAAACAACGATGGTGTCGGATTCATATCAAAGAAAAGCACGTCAGCTCGGGAGTACCACATGGAACGGTTCTAAGACCGATACCTTTTTAATGTTTTTGAGACAAAAATAATTTTACGAATCACAATACAAAAATTACATAGAAAATTAGGCAAAATACATCAATCACGCTCATTTGAAATGACTGCCTCAACAAGGTCATCTTCGTCATCAGAATTAAATATATCGTTCATTGCAGCCTCTATAGTAATTATTTTCTTGGGGTCAATAAACATCTCACAAGCACTATCCAGCTCATCTTGGTTGTCGAATGGCATTATTTCCTCTAGGTAGTCGGCCTGGTTAATAACCTTGTCTTCCGCACCGTTCAGATGGTTGCTCATGCCACAAACATTGAAGGACCTTCTTATCATCTCAGTTTGTTTTTCAAGTTTGGTGACGGCAAATGATATCCAGTCGACAATATCCTGTTTGGAGGCAGGTTTTATACACTCTTGTTCATTGTTGATTATTTTCTTGGTACCAGATTGTATGAATTCTGTCCATTTTCTTCTCAGATCCCCTTTGAACGGTTTATTGATGCTGACATCAGGTGGCTGTAATTTTGACGTGCAGCCCCCTGGGATTACAGCGGGAATGGCATTGCTTTTACGGATTTCTTTTTTAACCTTTTCGGTTAAGTGACCCCTGAAGCTGTCCATTATAAGAAGTGATCTCTCTTTTTTAGTGTGCTTGCAATATATCTTCTTCACCCATTCTGTCATTAAGTTCTCATCCATCCAGCCCTTCTCTTGTACCTGGATAATCCAATGCTTTAGTGCTTCCAACTTCAGTGCTCTTTTCCCTTTAAAAATAATCATTGGTGGTAAAACGTCCCCACTCGCATATACAGCTAAAACCAAAGTGAGGTGGCGTTTTTCGGATCCGGTGGTTCTTATTCTTACAGACTTTTCTCCAATCAAGTTCACTGTTTTGTTTGGTATCAGGTCGAAGTATACTGGAGTTTCGTCCATATTGATTATGTATTTGTCTTCAAATTCATCTTCAGCTCTTTTCTCCTTTACAAAATCTCTGAAGCTGGTAATCTTCTCTTCCAGGTCTTTCGGTAATCTTTGAGCTAAAGATGTCTTTGTTCGCAGAGAGAAATTATGACGAGTCATGAATTTCTCAGCCCAGCCTAAACTGGCTTTGAAGTCAGTTTCATTGTTCTCTGTCTTCACCATTTCCTTTGCATAAGGGGATTCGACTGATACAGGTAGCTGGAGGTCTCGCTGAACCAATACCCATTCTGATATTTTCTCGTCCAGGTCTTCACCGTAGGTGAAAGGTCGCCCATTCTTCGATAAATGGCCCGTTGATGCATCTCTTCCTTCTTCGTCAAAATTTATCTTCTTCCAGTCACTGAGTGTTGATCTGGGTATTTTTAGTCTCAAGGCGGCTTGTCGTAGACCAATAAGCCTTGTAATTTCTACTGCTTCTTTCTTCTCTTTCTTGCTATAATTCTTGTAGTGACCCCTTGCGACAGTTGGAGGGTCAAAGCTGTCTTTGAGTGCATCTGATTCAATGGACATATTCAGGTTCTTCTCTGTGATCTGTTTCTTTGCTGGCAGTTAGGGGGCAGCTGTTTCATCAGAATCTGTTATTTTTCTCTTCACTGGTCATCCAACTGGTCTCTTTGGTGATGGCTTGCAGTGTGTCAATTCCACTTTCGGTCTCGCTTCTTCTGCTGTCTTGTATTTTACTAGAAATTTGTCCATCTTCAGTTGTTGAGATATCAAAGGTTGATGAATGAATGCTGTACTGAGCCCAGTATTTATATTTAACTGGCACCTCAAGAATATACTACCGCTTCTTTCAAGTCCACCGCTACACAATCAATCAACAGTGAACAGTTTTCACAAAATAAACAACCAACCTAAAAACAGACCACATTCAATAACTGTTTGCATTGCAATGCCTTTAAAGGGCAATACCAATATTGGTCCGTTTTGAAAAGACCAAAGCAAGTTGGCCTTTTTTTATCTGACAGTAACAACACAAGCACATGGCTTGATAACTGTTCAACATAATTAACTTTCATGTACCGGTAGATCAAAAGTGATTTGTTCTCAATGATCTTTTGGAGAAATTAAATAATTGCAACTAACATTAGGTATGTTCATATGTATTTATTCTTTCGTTGGGAATACTGATGACAAATCATAGTTTTGGACAGCCGTTTCGGATGTTTCATCTTTCCCATTTCCGAGGTAAATTGTGTGCATTGTAACTTACCGGCGTCCCATATTTCACTACACTCGTTTCAAATTTGGACCCCACTTCTGCAATTTGCGTGTATTTTTTCTGTTTCGAAGTTGTCGGACACTCAAAACTTTAATTATTTTTTGGTGTCCAAAAACATAAATGAAATACGGTATACATGTACATGTATTACACAAGTTGAGCTACAGTGTCATTGACACTTTCATTTTACTCAAGTTATTAAAATTGATAAATTTGTACCTTGAGTGCAACAAGGCTTTCCAGTGCTTTAGTATTGCAAAGCCTTCTTGCACTCAAGGTACAAAATACACCACCACCCATGCTATTCTGTAGATTATGAGGCCTAAACATAAAACAAGCCAAGAATATGAACTTTTGATGGCAAAGAAATAATTACAAAAATAAAAAATAATATAATAAACAGCACACCCACATGCAATTTTACAAAAAATGGCCTGAGAAGCAAGATCTATTTTGTGGGACCTAACTAGATTGTTTTATTGGCCACAGTTCTTGAAGGCATAGACCTAACTATGACCCTTCAGCCATTACCCATCTTCCTTCCCACTTCCGTTTTTGGGAAGATTGGATAATGACCAGAGGTCCTAGTGATGGCGTGTGTCTGAAGGCTGGGACTTGAAAATCCTTGAATTTCTTTATTGTGGGGACTTGAAAAATACTAAAATATATCAAGAAACAGCTTTGAATTGCCTTGAATTATATGAGTCCTTGTCTGCAGGAAGCATGACAAAGTGAATAGCCTCCATAGAGTTCCCCACTACACAACTGTAGATTTCAGATATTGGCAGGGGCACATACAAAAAGACATTCCCTCAAGCAAAACTCCTCGGATCCCTTGTGGTAGCTCTGGAAACCGCAACAGTTTTGTTCTCTGTGGTAAACAATCCCTGTTTTACTGGTATAACGGCCAGCAACCGATGCTTGGTTCAAATCCTCTGAAGTGTGCAGTACAGCTATAAACTTACCTTCATACTTACATTGTAGACTTATTGCCATAGGTGCTGAAAGTGACCTTAAATGCCAATATAGAACCTCCCGAACAAACAAAATAAGCATCATATTGTATCATCCCAGGAGTGACAACTTGTTGCACTCCAGGGACAAAAGATATTTTTTGGTGCATTGCAAGACATGCATGGGTCTAAGTTTTCTGGACCCTCATTGTAAGCAAGCTTAAAAAATATAAGAGATTGAACAGTACGAACAATCCAATGAGTGCTTTATGCAATGCTAAGTAGTGCTCTTCTTTCCTTTTAAAATTTAGATTATGACTGTTTGTGGTTTATTACAGTGAAGTATCAGAAGCTATGTTTTTAACCCTTTAGCCAATGTAATGGTCTAAACCGGCCAGCGCTATTCACGAAACTCGCCAATCAATTTTCATTATTTTTTTCATTTTTTGGCTCACCAACGTTAGTTGTGTGAGCCTATGGCATAGCCCTCATGTCGGCGTCGGCGTCCGCTTTCAAATATTTTGAACTTTTGTGTACAGGTTTTGATTTTTTGGCTTTTTAAAATTTTGTTTAGTTTCTGCATATTGCTATAGTGGTTCACTATAACATTTAACTCTTTTCCAGGGTATTTTGTCTCAATTTTAACCCTTTGAATCAAATTTTAGACTTATTTTGATGTTTGCGTGCAGGTTTTGATGTTGTTTTTTTTTCCTTTCTTCCAAGTGGAGATTTACCTTGCAGCATATGGCCATGCTTTCTATTGTATGTAAACAGGCATCTTAGGGCTAAGTTTGTATTATTTAACCCTTTTCCTGCTGAATTACTTGAATTTTGGACTTTTATGTACAGGTATTGGACTTAGGCTTACAGCTTTTTTACCTTTATGTACAGGTTGTGATAAAAAAAAAAACAACTTTAAATTGAGGTTGACCTCACTGCATATTGCAGTGGTGGTTATTATAACATTGATATCTTTCCAGTGCATTTTTAAATTTTTTTTAACCCTTTGAATAGATTTTTAGACTTATTTTGACGTTTGCGTGCAGGTTTTCATGGGGTTTTTTTTTCCTTTCTTCCAAGTGTAGATTTACCTTGTAGCATATGTCCATGCTTTCTATTGTATGTAAACATGCATCTTAGGGCTACGTTGTATTCTTTAACCCTTTTCCTGCTTAATTACTTCAATTTTGGACTTCTTTTGTTTACAGGTTTGGATTTTTGTGCTTTTTAAAAAATCTTTTTCTTCTTTGCATATTGCTGTGGGGGTTCACGATAACATTTAACTTTTGATATTTTTTTTAAGTGGAGTTTTACCTCACTGGCATATTGCCACGCTGGTTATTGTAACATTTTCAGGGTATTTTTCTAAATTTTAACCCTTTGAAACAAATGTGATACTTTTTTGACTTTTATGTGCAGGTTTTGAGGTGTTTCTTTTCTTCCAAGAGGATATTTTTCAGGTAGGGTTTCACCTTACTGGCATATTGCCATGGTGGTTACTGTGACATTAACAGTGTATTTTTCTCAATTTTAACCTATTGAAACAAATGTGATACTTTTTTTTTTTACTTTTATGTGCAGGTTTTGAGGTTTGTCTTTCTTTTTTTCAAAGTGGAGACTTACCTTGTAGCATATTGCCATGGTTCCTATTTTATGTTGGCATGCTTCTTAGGGGTTATTATTATATTATTTAACCCTTTAGCTGCTTATTTTCTTTAATTTTGGACTTTTGTGTGCAGGTTTTGAACTTTTTTTTTCACTCCAGCCACCCCTTTACATCGGCCACCTGTTGGTGAGCCACGGGGTACTGATACCCCCTCTCAAAAACATAGGCTCATCGAACTCGTTCCAATGAGGGATCATAACCTGTGTTTTTGAGATAAAAATGAAAAAAATTTAGTTATTCAAGAAACTTTTTTGCACGTGTCGTCTGCTTTTCATGTTAGGTAAAGGGTTAAAGTAGAAATTGATGAAATAAAATTTTAATTGGAAGATATGCCTGTTTAGTGGGTAAAATAGTTACTGGGAATAAAGGTACAACAATTTTATGATCATTAAAATTTAAAATGTACAGACATAGCTGACAGGTGCAAAGCTCAGAACTTATTGATCTGCTTCATTCAATAAGAGTAATGTGTTACACAGTCGTGTGGTGTCTTATTTTACCCTTGACTTAACACAAAAGACAGACAACACTTGCAAACAAAATTCTTGAATATTTAATTTTTAACTCAACTTTGATGTTGTCAAATTTGAGGTTTTGTCATGGCCCGTAGTCTGTCCGTCCCATCAACAATTCAATACGTCTCTGGCTAGAGGCTGTATTTATGAACTGATCTTTATGAAACTTCTTGGGTACTTTTGTTATCTCCGTGGGACGAGAACGAGTGTTTTTGGGTGCGGTACAAAATTCAAGATGGCTGCCGTGGCCATTTTGTACCGAAATCAGGTACAATCATTTTTTTGTACAGAACTTCTATATGAAGGTTCTGATTTGAATAAATTTTGGAATGAATGTTTAGTAACATGGAATACATCACATATAATACAGGTTTTTTTTCTCGTGCATAAATTAAGCAAATTTCTTAATCTGTACATTTGTGACAGGCTACGATCAGTATTTATGTACAGACCTTTACAATACTTTACATATACCTTTGTTATCAGGTCATTACCTAGATGTGTGTCATTGCTGTGTCACATACTGTACATGTACATGTCTTACACAAGTTGAGCTACACTGTCATTGACACTTTCACCTGCCCCTCTGAACCGCTGAACCAATTTTAGTTATATTTGGGGCGATTGCTTTTTCTGACATCGAATTTTGGGTTTTTTTTCAAATCAACTTGCCTAGCCTCAGATACCAATGTGTTGAAATGAAGCCCCTTGGTTCATATTTGGGCTCAATACAGGAGCCCAACTTTTTAACTTAGGGTAATATTGAGAATGATCTTTAAAAATCTTCTTCAGATCCACTAGTCCGAATAGAATGCATTCATATTTGGTATGCAACATCTTGATGGGGGGAGGGGGAGGGAAGAGAATTTCTTTAAAAATCTTCTTCAGATCCACCAGTCGGAATGCTTTCATATTTGAAAAACAGCATCCCTAAGGAGGGGGGGGGGGGGGGGGGGAGGAGGAGGCTTCAGATTCTAATTTGTCCAAATCAAGTCCCTGGTTTCATATTTGGACTTCCTATGTGAGCCAAAATTTTAACTTGATGCAATATGAGGGAATTGTTACAATGATGGGAAGCTGGAAACGGCTCGTCGTTGCTCGGTGGTTCTCTCTGGGTACTCCGGCTTCCTCCACCCGTAAAACTGTCATGGTCATGATTAGCCATTGTGCATAAGTATATGACCTTAAACACCAATAAATAAATAAATAAATAAATAAATATGAGGGAATTTCTTTAAAAGTCTTCTTTTCCAGAACTATCTCTTAGATTTTGATATTTGGTATGCATTATCTCTAAAGGGTCCAGATTCAATTTTGTTCAAATCGAGTCCCTGAGTTAATATTTGGGCTTTTTATGGGAGCCTGAATTTTAACTTAGTGCAATATGAGGGAATTTCTTTAAAAATCATCTCCAGATCCACCAGTCAGAATGCTTTTGTATTTGGTATACAACATCTCAAGGGGGTGAGATTCAAGTTTGTTCAAATCAGGTCCCTAGGTTAATATTTGGGCCCTCTATGGTAGCCTGAATTTCAACTTAGTGCAGTGCAATATGAAGAAATTTCTTTAAAAATCTTCTTCAGATCCCCCAGTCAGAAGGGGTGGTGGAAGGGAAGGGTGCAGACTCAAGTTTGTTCAAGTTAAGTTTCTAGGTTGATATTTGGACTCCCAAGTTTTGCATTACTGGAAATCCGGGCATTATTTCTGTGGTAGCATCCCAGTACTAGAAAAAAATCATCTGGCATGGACAACAAAGTTATAAATAATTAAATAGCTTCATTCCTCTGCAAAGTAAACTTGCTATAGCTGCTAATTAATTCCTTCTTTAAAGAACTATTGTCAGGTGAGTGCCTCAGGCCCCATGGGGCCTCTTCTATTTATGAGAGGATTTCATTGTAACTAGGTAGGATGGCTCGGTGTAATGTCAAGAACATCCCATTTCAGTCACGATCGGTCATCTGTGATGGCTGCACAGGCACGTGACTTTGATTTCTTGGCACAGTTTACAGGTCCTATTAGGGATCAATGGACCTCTTGTTGATTCGATGATTAGGTTATTTTCTTCACTACTCAATGGCAATGCTTGTAAAAGATTTTATCTTAAAATAAGTATGTATCAAGTCCGTAATTATCCGAATACAGTGTATATCTGGGGCCCCTGATACAAAATCTGTATCTTGCAGCTGCATAATACAAGCACATGCTTGGTTAAAAGTTGTTAGATCATCTTGACAAAGTCAAGCTGAGCTAATCCCATCGTTCTCCATCCGTCAACACCATGTTTTGGTCTTCTCCAAAGCCACTAGGCCAATTCAAGTGAAAGTTTGTGTGAGTGATGGTCCCGAAAGGGCATTGCATTGCAACTGAAGAAAAGGCATGATGCCCGGATTATTTTTGTCACTCCTGCGGGGCTCAAGGATTGACAGTGTATCCTATGGAAATGGATTGCTTAATGTAGACTCATTCTTGGACTCTGTTTATATTGTGTTCTGTTCAAGATGTGCGCTTCAGGCTCCGTGGAGCCTTGTGTTTATGTTACTATTTATAGAACATTACAAGCTTTCAAAATGCATTTTCTATGGACTTGTACGTTTCCGTATATGAAAAAGAGAAAAATAAACACTTCTCTAAAGTATAATTAATTATGGAACCACATTGCTTTTATGATGTTCTATCTGAATCAATAGAAACATTCAAACTGGAACAACACTGTTACACTCCTACCATGCACAGTCTTTTTGGAATTTGGAATGTTGAATTTGTTCGCGCTCGGTAAGTTTATCCGATGATTGCAAAAGTTCAGGGCTGCTGCATACAGTTTCATCCAAAACAACAAGCATTTTTATGAGTCTGAAAATGAAATTGGAAATTAAAATGCTAGTTAGGTCCCACAAAGTAGGTGTTCTGTTTCTCAGGCCATTATTTGTAAAATTGCATATGGGCGAACGTTTTTTTTATTTGCTCACCAAAGGCAGCTAAAGTTATCACTTGCCGTCTGTCGTCGTCTGTCGTGAACATTTTGCAAACGACTTCTCCTCTGAAACAGCTAGGTCGATTTGCTCGAGAAACTTGGTATGGATGTTCATTACCATATGTCAATTCAAGTTTGTTCAAATGAAATGGACATGCCCACTTGGGGCTCCATAGTGGGCATAACTCCGATAGCACCCTATGTATATTAGAGAAACTACTAAAAAATCTTCTTCTCCAGCACCAGTGGGCAGAATCATTTGATATTTCGTATACAGCATTATTGGGTGGTTCTGATTCAAGTTTGTTCAATTCAGCCCCCTGGATTCATATTTGTGCTCACTATAGAAGCCCAAATTCGAACTTAGTGCATTTCAGGCAAATTTCTTCAAAAATCTTCTTCTCCAGATCCAGCAGGTAGAATCTTTTGATATTTGGTTTGAAACATTGTGGGGTGGATCTGATTCAAGTTTGTTAAAATCGGCCCCCTGGGTTCATATTTGGGCTCAGTATAGGAGCCCGAATTTGAACTTATTGCATTTCAGGCAAATTTCTTTAAAAATCTTCTTCTCAAGTTCGAGCATGCGGAATCTTGTGATATTGGGTATGCAGCATGCTTGCTTGTTTTGAACTAAGTGAGATTCAAGTTTGTTAAAGCCAAGTCCCTGGGTCCATATTTGGGCTCCCTGTGGGAGCCCGAATTATAACTTAGTCAATATGAGGAATTTTTCTTTAAAAATCTTCAGATTCAGCAGTCGGAATGTTTTGATATTTGGCATGCAGCATCCTTAGGGGGAGAGATTCAAGTTTGTTCAAGCCAAGTCCCTGGGTTCATATTTGGGCTCACTGTGGGAGCCCGAATGATAACTTAGTTCAAAATGAGGAATTTTCTTTAAAAATATTCTTCAGATCCAGCAGATGAATGCTTTTGATATTTGGTATGCAACATCTTTGGTGGGTAAGATTCAAGTTTGTTCATGCCATGGCCCCAATTCCATAAAATTTGTCTCTCATGACTTCATTCCTTTGTAGTGTTGATGAACCATGTCTAACTGAATGTGACCCCCAAATACTTCTTTGAACCACTTTGGCCGGTGAGCGATTCTTTGAACCACTTTGGCCGGTGAGCGATTAAGGCTCCTTGGGGCCTCTTGTTTTTTATGCGTTTCAGTCAATTTTAAGACAATTTTCTTTTTTTTCACTCTGAAAATTTTGGGTCCGGGTGGGACTTGGAAATTTTGGACCAAAATACGGAAATTAGTTTTTTGGTTTTTTATGCGTTTTGGTCAATTTTAAGACCAAACAATTTTTTTTTTTTTTTTTAATGAAAGTTTGGGGTCTGGGTGGGAATTTTGGACCAAAATCCAGAAATGAGTTTTTTTTGTTTTTATGCATTTTGGTCAATTTTAAGACAAAAATTTTTTTTTTTTTTACACTGAAAATTTGGGATCCGGCTGGAACTTGAAAAATTTTGGACCAAAATCCAGAAATGAGTTTTTTGTTTTTTTATGTGTTTTGGTAAATTTTAAGAAGAAAAAAAAATTTTAGTCTGAAAATATTTTGTTTGGGATTTCGAAAATTTCCAAACAAAAATTAGAAAAAATCTGTTTTTTATGCGTTTATCTCAATTTTGGGACGTAAAAGTGCAGGAACTGAAAATAGAAGGAAAATCCTGTGTATTGTGTGGGCACAATTGCTTCATCTAGTTGGAATATGCTTTTCTTAGGAGGGGCATATGCAGCTTACTCAAGTCAAGTCTCTGGTTTGATATTTAGACTACCATGTCAGGTGAGTGCCCTCAGGCCTCCTGGGGCCTCTTGTTTTATTTTTGTAATTATTTCTTTGCGATCAAAAGTTCATGTTATGTTCTTGGTTTATGTTTTAGGCCTCATAATCTACGGAATAGCATGGGTGGTGGTGGTGTATTTCATCCCTTGAGAGCAAGAAGGCTTTGCAATGCTTTGTAACTTGATAGGATGATTAGTTTTGGAATAATTTAACTGTAACTTGATCACTTTGGTTGACATACATTAACTGTAAGGGTCACGTTAACCCACCCCTCAATTCTTCAGTACAGTCTACACCTCATGTTATTTTTATTGAAAACATAGCATACATGGAACAGAAATTAACATTCTCAGTTATCACAATTCTTGTCGTATTTCATAATCCTTTCATAAACATTGAACATTATCCTTTTCATTAAACACAACACACAATCAAGTTGAGCTACAGTGTCATTGACACTTTCATTTAACTTGGGTAAAATATCAGACATAAACCATTTAATTTTTTTTTTTTTTTTAAAGTTTACATTGGTTATAAAAAGAGAGCATGTTGCAGCCAAAAGGACCATGTGGGAGGGCCTCAGAAATAGATTTTTAATTTTTTTAGGCCTTAAGTTATTACACTTGAGAATTGTAAGATAAATATATCACTACCGTTATGTTTATGTACAAAATATTGTAGCAGAGTCTTCCTCATGTTTCTAAGGCTATATATGGACTCATTGAGATATGGCCATAGAAACAAGTGCTCGACACGATTATTACATTTTGAACCTAAAAATAATTGTGATAATATATAAACATCATTCCCCCATGTTCATCTGCATGTTTGTAAACAAATACATCCAAATTTGGTGCAGCACCCGAAGTGTTAAAGCTGCAAACAAACAGTAAAACCTTTTTTCTGTCTGCAACTTTATTATGAAGAATGTGTGAGCAAAATTAATTGATGTACACCTTCATTACAAGCAGGTTTCTGAGTATCTGGCAACATTTATCCGTCATTCCATTTGTCATGTCTGTCCTTCCCACCAAAAATCATACTTGTTACTCATGCTATTTGGCTTAGGGTTACCAAACCTGGCATGCATATAATCTTGGGGATGATGTGTGTTAACCTTTAATGCCTACTTCTGACTTTTATCAGTTTTTACTACAACAAAGCAGATCCCATGCCATCTTTAGGTACACTCACAAGTTACACTAGACAGGCTGCCTAGCTTGCCTTGATACAACTTATTACCAGAAGTCAATTTGTAGCAAAAATATATCAAAATCTCCAGGATTAAAGGCTAAAAGTAGGCAATGGTAACCTACATTTTAGAAAATGGGCCATCATGCATGTCATGTTAGTTTGCTCTGGAAACTATTCAGGCTCACAATTCATGTATCATATGACTTATGGTTACAGTACTGAACCTAACATACATATACATTGGAAAGGAAAGTTGTGCAGTTGGAAAGGAAAGTTGCACAGTTTGGTCATTTTACGGCATAGGTAATGTTCATGTTTGTCACCTTTCTGACCCGCTGACTGTTTCAAAAAGGTTTACAACCATTATGGCTAAGGGTTCTCGGTCTTGATTTTGCAATATTTTATTTTTTTATTAAATATTGACCTACTGGTGAGTCGTGACTGGTATGCCATGATCTCTTCCCCCTCCCCTTTATATCTACCAACCTCGGAGATACTGAGAAAAAAAAAAATTTAACAAAAAGATAGATTTGAACATTTCTTCACAAAATTCTTATCAAAGAAACATTGAAAAAAAACAGCAACCATTTGGAAAAAATAAATGGGTTTTATTACCCATTTCAAATTATGTTGAAACCATAGAAGGAAAAAAAAGTGTTCATTGAATGCTTTACTATTAAATACCAATGAGTGATTTAAAAATCGAAAATCTTAGACCGAGTCCAGTAATTTTTTGTACTTTTTCGGACATGTTGAGGTGGAGATGTCTAGGCCTGGATTTCATCCCCTTTACACCCTCAAAAATCATAGCAAACATTTGAAAAAAATAATTGGATTTTATTTACATCTTTACCTTTCCATATCATGATAATGAGTCCAAAGAAATAGCTGCAGACATCTAGTGTCTATGCAGGGATGAGATTTTTCAGCAAATTTGCTGATTTCAGCGAATTCATGCCTCAGGTACTGAAATTTTATTTCTATAAATTTGCATGAAAATGGTCTTAAAAGACCATTTTCATGCAAATTTATAGAAATTAAATATCTCTCAATCAACAGGTTCACTCTGTGTTCTTAGATGTTTTTAAGAAACCTGATTTTCACAAATTTATCGTAAAAATGGGGGAATTTTCACAAATTTCAGCCAATTTTGTTGCTTGCCATTCTCATCCCTGGTCAATGGGAGTTTGACATTGTGGAGGGATTCGGGAGATGTCCATGCCTGGTTATCCACCCATCATGGTCAAAAAACCTAGAATATATGGGAGAAATTTAGAAACTTAGCTTGGTCTATTTTGGCAGAGATTTGTCTCCTATCAGGCGAGTTTGAAGTCATTCTGGCCAAGTTTGATAAACGGCAGTTTGGGGAGATAAAATCCTATCTAATAAATAATGTGATCAGCTCGGGTTGTGTATTCAAGGTACAGAATGATTGAAGTTTTGCAACACTTTAAGTTTGTTTAAATGAGGCCAGAGAAAAGGTGTTTTCCACAGGTAGATTGGTAGGTAGGTGGGTGATTTCCTTTTTGTGACCATTTTCCAGCACAAATTTGTGTTCAGGGAAGGCTGTATTACCTCCTATCCACAAAAAATACTGAATATTTAAATGGAATTTAAATATAAACAAAATAACACTTATGAAGGCATACAATTTTGCTAAAAACCTTAACCTGCAAGTGTTGAAATCTTTTTCAGCTGATACCTCAATAAAATGTTTAGTGTTGAACCCTAAAAATAGGGTAGGTAGGATGGTGCAGAACATACCATATTTAAAGTATACAACCAACTGGCATCTTTGTAACTCAAATAGTCATGTACATAAATTTTGTTAGATGACATGAAAAATGAAATTCTTCTAAAATATGTTTTCAAGATTTGTACTTTTTCAGTTTCAGGTGATGATAATGGCCCGCTGGATGGAACTATTCCTGGAGACCAGTTGCGAGGACTTCTCAAAGCACAGCTTGAATATTATTTCTCGAGGTAGATATTTTTTAGCTCAATTTGACAAAGTCAAGAATGAGCTATTGGGATGGGTTGTGATTGGTATGTACGTCTATCCATCCGTCCACAATTCCTTTAGCACACCCTACAGGCCACAGCTCTCATCTGATCAGTTCCAAATTTCATATGTAGCTTTGGGGCAATGTCAAGATTGGAATTATCGATTTTTTCCGAATTTCGTTAAAAAACATGTCCACCAGTTTGGATATAAATTGTCCAACAATTCCTTTAGCACAGCCTACAGGCTGTGGCTCTTACCTGATCAGTCCCAAATTTCATATGTGGCTTTGGGGCAATGTCTAGATGGGAACTAGCGATTTTTAGCTCAACTTTGACATGGTAAAATTTGAGGTTTTGTCATGGTCTGCCGTCTGTCTCTGTCAGTCAGCAATTCAATACGGCTCAGTCTAGAGGCTGTATTTATGAACCGATCTTTACTAAACTTCTTGGGTACCTTTGTTATCACCTTGGGACGAGAACAAGTGTTTTTGGGTGCGGCCAAAAATTCAAGATGGTCACCGGCAGCCATTTTGTACCAAAATTAGTGCAATCAGTTTTTATACCCCCCGCAAACAAAGTTTGGGGGTATGTAGGAATCACCCTGTCCGTCCGTCTGTCCATCTGTCCATCCTTATAAGCGCAACTCCTCCTAAACCGTTTGAAGAATTTTCATGAAACTTTACACAATGGAAAAACTCCATATGAAGATGTGCATGAAGCAGTATAATTCCATTCTGACATTTCCAAGGGGAGATAATCTAACTTATACATTTCAGGCATGGGGGGGTGGGGGGGGGGTGGCTGGATATCACTTAGTGAGCTTGCTCACAGTACCTCTAGTTTGTACAGATCTTGTGTATGAAAGTTCTGATTTGAATAAATTTTTGAATGAATGTTTAATAACATGGAATACATGACATATAATACAGGTTTTTTCTCATGCAGAAATTATGTAAATTAGATGAACTTTGATTCATTCAGTTCCCCGCGGGACTCCCGGGAAGTGAAGCAGTGCTCGTTCACTGCGGTAAACAAGCTCTGTTTTACTGGTAATATAGGACCCAGTCACCAATGCTTGGGAGGTGCAAACCCTCTTTAAAATGGGCAACATAGCTTATTAACGCTCACCCCTGGTCTTGAGTTTATATTCCTGTTGTGGTCATGATTAGCCATTGTGCAAAAATATGTGACCTTAAACATCAATAAATAATAATAATAATTTATTCAATGCTACTCATACACAGTAAGTGCACATGTCAATATGGCTTGGGCTAGAGGCTGTATTTATGAACCGTTCTTCACGAAACTTCTTGGGTACCTTTGTTATCACCTTGGGAAGAGAACGAGTGTTTTTGGGTGCTTTCCGAAATTCAAGATGGCTGCCAGCGGCCAGTTTTAGACCGAAATTAGGTGCAATCAGTTTTTTGTACAGAACTTCTATTTGAAGGTTCTGATTTGAATACATTTCTGTATGAATGTTTAGTAACATGGAATACATCACATATAATACAGGTTGTTTTCTTGTGCATAAATTATGCAAATTAGATGAACTTCGATTTATTCAGTGCTACTAATACACAGTTAGTACACATGTCAATACATCTTGGGCTAGAGGCTGTATTTATGAACCGATCTTCACGAAACTTCTTGGGTACCTTTGTTATCACCTTGGGACGAGAATGAGTGATTTTGGGTGCGGTCCGAAATTTCAAGATGGCCACCGGCAGCCAATAAGACAAACTTTTATTTTTTCAGTGCCACTTATACACAGTGGGTGCACATTTCAATATGGCTCTGGCTAGAGGCATCTAACTGTCACCCACCTTTACAATACTTTACCTGTACATTTGTTACAGGTTGTGGTCAGTATTTATGTACAGACCTTTACAATACTTGACATGTACCTTTGTTATCAGGTCATTACCTAGATGTGTGTCATTGCTGTGTCACATAGTATACATGTACATGTCTTACACAAGTTGAGCTACAGTGTCATTGACACTTTCATTTCGAATTTCATTGAAAAACATGACCACCGTGGCCATCTTTGATTTGGATACAAATTGTCCAACAATTCCTGTAGCATACCCTACAGGTTGTAGCTATCACCCAACCAGTCTCAAATTTCATATGAAGCTTTTGGGCAATGTCCAGATGGGAGGAATCAAATTTTTCCGAATTTCATTAAAAAACATGACCACCAATGGCCATCTCATAGTTTGGCATATAAATTGTCAACAATTCCATTAACACACCCTAGACGGGAGCTATCGAATATTTATGAATTTTGTTGAAAAACGTGGCCGCCAGCAGCTATCTTGGATTCGGATATAAATTGTCAACAATTCCATTAGCACACCCTACATATATAGCTTTGGTGTGATGTCCAGATGGGAGCTATCAAATTTTTCTGAATTTCATTAAAAAAACATGTCCACCAGTGGCCATCTTGGATTGTCATTTGAATTGTCAACAATTCTGTAAGCACACCCTGCAGGCCGCATCTCTCACCCAATATTTTTCAAATTTCATATGTAGTTTTGGTGTGATGTCTAGATGGGAGCCATCAAATTTTTCTGAATTTTGTTGAAAAACTTGGTCGGCAGTGGCCATCTTGGATTTGGTTTAATTCAGTTCCTTTTTAGCTGCGACTAGCAGCTCTATAAGTGGCAATGTCGGTCTATCGGTCGGTCTGTCTGTCTGTCGGTCGGTCGGTCGGTCGGTCGGTCTGTCTGTCGGACCAACGAGTTTCAAAACTCAATAACTTTTGAAATACTTGATGGAATGACTTTATATTTGGCATGTAAGTGTATCTTATTGATGTCTAGCCACTGTTCAATGCATGTGTTGTTCCAAATATTTTTCTTGGAGTTATGGCCCTTCATGAACTTAGAATGTCGGTCGGTCGGTCTGTCTGTGACCAACGAGTTTCAAAACTCAATAACTTTTGAAATACTTGATGGAATGACTTTATATTTGGCATGTAAGTGCATCTTATTGATGTCTAGCCACTGTCCAATGCATGTGTTGTTCCAAATATGTTTCTTGGAGTTATGGCCCTTGATGAACTTAGAAGTTTGTGAAATTGCACCACTACGGCGTCGATGTCATGATTTTTGGACAAGTATGCTGCAGTGTCACTGACATTTTCATTGTTGTGGAGACTAGAGGTGTTAAACCTCACTGGGGCTGTTAGGACTAGAAATTTTTGTAGTCAACTAATCGCTAGCATTAGTCAATGATTAGTTCATTAATAGTCGTTTCCCATAACTTTAGCAAACCATCTGACAAACTTAAAAATTAGATGTATAAATGAATTTGTATTCTGTGTTGAGATAAAATGGAAACACCAAAATATTTCCAATTAATCTGAAGAATTTAACCCTTTACCCAACGTAACGGCCAAAACCGGCCAGCACTATTCTAAAAATCGCCAATTAATTTCCATTATATTTTCATTTTTTGTCTCAAAAGCATAGGTTATCACCCCCTGTTGGAATGAGCTTGTTGAGTTCGTTCCAACAAGGGGTCACATAACCTGTTTTGAGACAAAAACAAAAAAATTAGTTATTCAAGAATTTTTTTAGCAAGTGTCGTCTGCTTTTCCTGTCAGGTAAAGGGTTAACTAATTACCAGAAATTTCAAGCATAAACCTTCCTCCTTTCCTACACAAGTTACAACTTAGTACTACAAGTAAACCGATGACCCTGACAACTTTCTCACTTTCGCAGTTTGGAACTTTGGATTGTTCCAATGGTGTCGTTCAAACTTTTTGTGTACAACACCAAAGATTCTATTTACTCTGGTCTGCAATAACTCCCCAAACTGCAACTTATTCAAATGGTACACCATTTGAATGAGATACTCTTCAGTACTGATTAACCCTTTACCCAATGCAGACGATTTCAAAATTTATTATTTTAAATATTATTTTTTAAAAATTTTTCAAAAAATTTCGGCAAAACCGAGCTCGTTCCAAAGAGGGGTCACATGATATGGTTTTGCTGAAATGTTTCGAAAAATAATATTTTTTCAGCTGCTGAATTTGCATATTACGCGGGCGGATGCGGGCGATTCATTGGGTAAAGGGTTAAGAGATTGCTGGGTATACAGAACCAGTACTCAGTTATTCAGTACTGAAATTCAAATTGCGTTGTTGCACAATGGTGAAAAAAAATGTGAAAAGGTTGTATTAGTTGAGTGAACCCAAGTTCTTTTATCCCCATTCCATCTCTTGAGAGAAGCTTTAATTTTTAGCTCAACTTTGGCGAAGCCAAATTTGAGCTTATGCCATGGACAGTCATCCATCTGGCCGTCAACAATTAAATACGGCTCCGGCTAGAGGCTGTATTTATGAACTGATCTTTACGAAGCTTCTTGGGTACCTTTGTTATGACTGTGGGACGAGAACAAGTGTTTTGGGGTCCGATCCGAAATTCAAGTTGGCCGCTGACAGCCATTTTGTACAGACTTAGGTGAAATCAGATTTTTGCGCAGAACTTCCATATGAAAGCTCTGATTTGAATAATTTTTTGGATGAATGTTTAGTACCATGGGATACATCACATATAACTAACTTTGATGTATTTAGTGTTACTTTCAGCACTGTAAGTGCAAATGCCAATACGGCTCGGGCTAGAGGCCGAATTTATAAACCAATCTTTACGAAACTTCTTGGGTACCTTTGTTATCACCGTGGGATGAGAATGAGTGTTTTTGGGTGTGGTCCGAAATTCAAGATGGCCACCAGCAGCCATTTTGTACCATTATTTGTGCAATCAGTCTTTTGAACAGAACTTCTGTTTGAAAGTTCTGATTTGAATAAATTTTTGTATGAATGTTTAGTAAAATGGAATACATCACATACAGTACGAGTTTTTTTCTCGTGCAGAAATTATGCAAATTAGATGAATTTTGATTTATTTAGTGCTACTTATACACTGTAAGTGCACATGTCAA
Source organism: Pictodentalium vernedei (assembly GCA_031216915.1). Lineage (NCBI taxonomy): Eukaryota > Metazoa > Mollusca > Scaphopoda > Dentaliida > Dentaliidae > Pictodentalium > Pictodentalium vernedei. Next base: position 205,941,082 of record CM062294.1, on the reverse strand, counting down.
TACGGCTCGGGCTAGAGGCTGTATTTATCAACCGATCTTCACGAAACTTCTTGGGTACCTTTGTTATCACCTTGGGACGAGAACGAGTGTTTCTGAGTGCAGTCCAAAATTCAAGATGGCTGCAGGGGCCATTTTGTACCGAAATTAGGTCCAATCAGTTTTTTGTCACAACTTCTATACAGCTCGTATTTATGAACTGATCTTCACGAAACTTCTTGGGTACCTTTGTTTTCACCTTGGGACAGGAATGAGTGTGTTTTGGGTTGCCTTTGTTATCACTGTGCTATGAGAACAAATATTTTATTTATACACAGTGGGTGCACATTTCAATATGGCTCTGGCTAGAGGCATCTAACTGTCACCCACCTTTACAATACTTTACCTGTACATTTGTTACAGGCTACGGTCAGTATTTATGTGCAGACTGTTACAATACTTTATATGTACCTTTGTTATCAGGTCATTACCTAGATGTTTGTCATTGCTGTGTCACATACTATACATGTACATGTCTTGACAAGTTGAGCTACAGTGTCATTGACACTTTCATTATTTATTTAAAGCAAAGAATAAAAGGCTGGCATAATGCATAAGCTGCAAGACATTTAGTGGGCAGATACGGTTTGACATGAGGCTCAGCGAGAATGATATTAAGCTTGGCCCACTTTGCCTCATTTGACACCATATCTGTCAACTAAACATCCTGTAACTTATACAGATGACTTAACAGTGTTTCTATATTATGCAGGCGTTGTACAGGCAGCCAACAATGATGTAAAAATATTGTCTAGAGAAATGCAACTTGCTAGTTGTGTTCTCAAGGAAGAATAGACTTGGAGCAATTTTGTCAAAGCAAAATGAAAGTGGCAGTTATGGTTTATGGTATCTTGAGGGTTATTCTCATTCGAGTGAGAGATCATATATGGATTAGGGAAAAAAGATAAATAGGATTGTATTGTATTGTAAATGTTTACAGAAGTTCATGCAGTCTTAAATGTCCTTGAATATTGAAAACTATTTTTTATTGATATTTGATTCGTAAATTTTTGTTTCCCTTAATAAAGTCCTTGGTAATTGTTTTAAAAATTTTAAAAACAATTAATTTGGAATAGAACTTGCATTGTATTTTCCTATCATATCAGTCACTCTCTCTGGTAGCAAGAATTGTGGAAACCTAGTGGCATGCTTTGTCAAGATTTGCATTATGTTGAAAAAAGAGTTAACCGTTTTCTAATGAATCTGCCCGCATAATTTACAAATTAAGCTGTTGAGAAAAAAGAAAATTTGAAAATAAATTTCAACAGAACCATATTCTGCGACCCGTCATTGGAATGAGCTTGTTCCAATGAGGGGGTAACATGATATGGTTTTGTTGAAATTTTTATATGCCCGTCATTTTTTGACGGTCGTATTACGTTATGGCGTTGTCTGTCCGTAAACAATTTTTGTGTCGCGTACTTCTCCAAAGGTTTACATGCTATATTGTTCAAACTTTACAAACATGTTGATCAGTAATTGCCGTTGTACATGCGACAAGAGCAGGTAACTCCATTTTGTATTTTTTAAACGACGAGAATCCTGGCCGTTTATTGCTGTTATGATCCTCAAAATGTCCTTTTCCTTGGCACCACCTATCGTCAATCATTATCAATGAAATTAACCTCTCAATGAATGCACACTACCATTGTAAACGGCGAGGAGAATCTTTTACACCTAAAAATTGTTTGCATTTCCATTCTATATACTAAAATTTCACAAAAACAGTATGAATTGTGTGCACACACGCATACAATTTGAAACCCTTTACCCCAAACAGGGCAGGGGAATGGGCAATGATTGGAGGGGGGGGAGGGGGAGGGGGGTGGCAGACACAGGCAAGTCGACAAAAATTTCAAACTTTACCCCAGAGAAACTTGTACATGTTCCAGTTTTGACGGGGCATATGTTGCCCCGCTAGGCATTGCTCTTGTTTGTTAAATTTGAAGACACAAAAATTTAAAAAAAAATTGATATAATCTGCATTGGGTAAAGGGTTAAACTCCAGTGAACAAAGAAGCTAATGCAGTATGTCTGCAGCTTGGAAATAAACAGTCTGTCATTTGCAGAATGAGGTCCCCAGAGGGTGCATTTCTGATTCTTCCCCCATACTGTGGGCCAATGTATCCTCTGTGTACCTCTTTTCTGTTTAGGCTTGAGACCTTGATTCAGATTGTGGTTTACAGAGGGTAAATTTAGTGATTCTATCCAGCTGTGCAGGGTTGCACCCCCAAATTCACCCTCATGGGACCTCATTCTGTAGATGACAGTCTTATTTTCAGGCTTTTATGTCTGTGTTGAATTGAATGTTCTGGGGATTGGGGGAGGTACATTCAGATATATACACCCTTAAACACAAAGTGTGTATAAATAAATGGAAGAGAATCGAGACTCGATCACCGGAAAAAAAAATGTTTGCTCCGACTGCAGGCCACAGGTCAGAATCTCAAGAAATACTTTGCATAAGTTCATTCGGTACTTTGTCCCCTAATTTATGATCAGAATGATCATTATTAATTTCTCCAAGGTCTAAGGGAGGCAACTTTAAAATAGTTTTGATTTGAGCAAGTGTTTGTAAGCAAAATCTTTGAATTTTCTTTGTAAAGTTATTTACTGGCAAACACTTGTCATTGTGAAGGTGAGTTTAATCATTGTTCTGCCAGGTGAAGTGAAGGAGTGCTTGTTTATTCAGGTAGAGAAGTTAAGCTCACTGGTATTATTTAACCCTAAAACCAGTGCCAGGAAAGTCTCTTAAAAGTGCAATGAATCTATAAATGATTGGTTAAGTTTGACTTGTAACCTATATAACCTTTGATGCTGTCATTAACTGATGGAGTGCTAGATTTTTCTTGTTAGAATTGAGTCATATGGGTTTGCCTTGTGACTGTTTATTGGAGGGTGCTACTAAGCAATCTCCAATAAATTGTGACAAGACAATCCATATGATCAAAAAGTTTTTTTTACTTACAAGAGAATATGAAACACATCTAAGGAATAGGAAGGCATTCTAATTGAGGCACCAGCAATTTTCAGTTGTGCCCAAAATAGAGCTTTCGACATTTTGTGTTTCTGAAAAAAAAGTAGCTCCCCACCCAACATTGGAATGAGCCGGATGATCTCATTCCATCGAGAGGTAATAACTTGAAATTTGAATGTCAAGTTTTGTAACACTTGGTATTTATAGACCACTTTAAGCCTTTTGGGCTGGACAGTTGTCCAGAATTCACACCTGACCACAGCCTGTACACACCCAGTGCTTAACAGTGTTTTCTAGTGAAGTCTTTGCTGCCTTAACAGGCAGCCAAGACTTGACCAGAAACCACTGCCTATGTAATTTGTTCATTGACAGCAGAATCTACTCATGATGATATGTTAAGGTCACCTGTTCTGAAGTTGTAAAAGTTGGAAATAGGCCTTTCAGTATTAAGCCGAAATATTGACAATTCAATCCTGACCCTCATCATTTGCACAGTGTCCCTGGAAAGTAAAAGCATTTACTGTGGTAAACAAGCTCTGTATTACTCTAAAATAGGCCCTGGTAACCAATGCTTGGGGTGGAAGTCCTCTAAAATGGGCAACATGGATATAAACAATTGCCTGGACTTTACATTATATCTATGTTAAGGTCATGTCACGCCAAGCCATTGTGCAGAAATGTGTGACCTAAACCCCAGCAAATAATAAATCTAGACTGTGTCCTTAGGTGAGACACTTGATCCATATTGCTGTTGTGGTTGCGCAGTCTACAAAGGCATACTGCACATCGATAGTGCATTTTCCTTCAGTCGCTGCTAAATCTGCTTGTTCTTGGTTAATACATTGGAGAGTATTGCCAGTTGCTTGCCTCTGCCTGGTGGTTCTCTCTGGATACTCAAGGCTACCCCTGCTGTAAAACTGTTTTGCAACACAATGTGACCCTGCTTGTCAAAAATGTCATTAAATCCCCCCAAAAAGAAACGAATGTTACTTGAGTTCAACTCCAGTAAACTGAATTTCTTCATCCATCAGCTGTCGTGTTGAGTTTCAATAGCATCAGAAATACAGTGGAGCCTTGTAAATTGAAAGCCTCTCCTCTCATTCCATTGAGAGGTAATAACTTGAAATTTGAATGTCAAGTTTTGTAACACTTGGTATTTATAGTCAACTTTAACCCTTTAGGGCTGGACAATTGGCCAGAATTCACACCTGCCTGATGTCTCTTTTTTTTTATTAACTTGAAATCTAAAATGGACAGCATGGGCATAAACAATTGGCTGGACTTGACTTTTATAACCATGTTGTCACTATTTGCCATTGTACAGAAATTTGTGACCTTTAACATATATAAAAAAAACCATCTCTGACACGATCACACCATCAAACAGAAACATCGGTAATCCGATGTCAGGCTTTTGCTATTGTTATGCCCCCGACTTGAAAAGTGAAAGGGGAAACTAGTGGAGACCTTTGTACGTCCGTCCATACCAACATTTTCCCTTGTATCTCAGCCACTGCTACTCCGATTTGAATGATATTCGTTGATGTGATAGAGCATCATGGGGGAATGATAAAGCATCATGGGGGAATGATACCTGTATAGCGTAAGTCTCTTCCATACATTTTTTCCAGAGTTATGATCCTTTTTCAACTTAGAAAATTAAAAATTTCTTTTGTCTAAACAATTTCCCGTGTAGCTCAACTCCAGCTACCCCGTTTTGAATTATATTTGGTACAAGCGATAGAGTAACATGGGGGTAAGGATGATACTTGCCTAGCCTGAGTTTCTTCCACACATTTACTTCAGAGTTATGGCCCTTCTTTGACTAGGAAACTTTGAAATTCCCTTCCGTACATTTTCCTTTGTATCTCAGCCACTGCCACTCTGATTTGAATGATATGTGCTGCTAGAGCATCATGTGGTTACTATACCTGTGCAGTTGAGTTTCTTCACACATTTTGTCCAGAGTTATGTCCCCTTTTCACTTTCATCTGAAAAAAATGTTTGCGGTCGGGCATTAGCAGAGCTTTGCGATGCAGGCCTCTTGTTTTATCAATTAACAAGTTGCTGATACAACAAAAAGTAGAACCGATCATAAAATGGCCACCCTGTCACACAATAAATTTCTCACTTTCATTGAGTTTGAGTTATCCCTGTTTAATTTCTCCAGATTCACTAAATTTTGAATCAGGTAATTAATTTGGTTTATCCCAGTTATTCGAATAACAGTGTACGATTTACAAGTTTTTTTCAATCCTAATTATTCAGGCACGTGGCTGAGACCGACAGCCAAGTTCTGAGTTATCCAGGTTACTCAAGATATTCAACTTCATGTCCTCTCATTTTCTTTAGAAACATCATTTTTCACAAATTTTTTGGTTCAGTTTTGAAAGTTTTAGATTATTTCAGATAATTCAGATACCTCCCACTCTCATCCCTGTTCCTTGTATTGACTACTCATTCAAGTGCAGGAACCCTATAGTCCAGTTCAGACTCCGGAACTCCCAAGCCAATTGTCAGCTGATAGTCCATCGATGGACAATCCAGGGATCCCTGAACTGGAAATTCACTTGTTACATAATTCTCAGGTTACTGCTACACTAGCAGCTGTATAGATAAGAATCCTTCTGCTAGGTACTGGATTGTGCTTGTGTTTACTGCAGTCTTCAAATTGATGATACAGTTTTGAGTTCAACTGTGCTTTTTGCAAAAAGCAGACTTAATGATGAAATTCAGTTGCAACAAATATCCTTTTAAGTAAACCAAGAAGATCTGCACAGCCTGTCTGCTTGACAACCTGAATCATTTTACATTAACACCCCCCCCCCCCCCCCCCCCCCCCCCAGAACTGGAACTTAAGCACCCCCTGAAATGTTTCATGACTGAAGTTGCTGTTACTGATTATTATGTTTTAATGATTGATGTGTCTTGCAGTATATTTCATCTGGTGAAACATGGTGTTTCTGGTTGATGGTATACGCCAAACACATCCCCTCATCCACGTGAAGCATGCTTCCCATGCATGTCACAAGAAACAGTTATCACTATCATCCACATGCAATATCGTGGAATAAAACAAGAAATTTTTGTCACTTCTTTTATCATTAAATGTTGACATGGCGAAGAGGAGACTTGTCAGAGGCACTAAGATGGCAAATCGTTGGCATGCATGCCACAGGCATGTCATTCAAACATGGATGAAAGTTTCCTGGGAATACCCGGATTTCTGGGTTTTTGTATTTTTGTTGGTCTGTTTTTTGTTCTGGATTTTTGTTGTTTTGTTTCCGGTATGTAGTGTTCCATTAAGTATTCCTCTTTTTTAATACTCCCTGGGTGCCACCATCTTTGATTTCGCTTCACATTTTAACAAAGAGAATAATGCTGTTTTGCTTTGAAAAGTAATCAAAAGTGAAATAAAAAATGAACAAAATAGTGGAAAGGAGTTGTGATATAAATAATATTGACTCCGGAATAAAAAATAAGTTCAGATGGCAGTTGTTAGAAGAGAAGAACGATAATGGAGACTTTTTATCAGATTATTGTACGCAAGTTGGATAGCGCAGGTCTAGCATTGTGTTGATGGTGTAACAAAAGTATTCGGTATGCGAGTTCTCTATTTTTTGCCCATACCCACTTTCATCAGTCATTTAGTCATCAGCAGACTTGTTTGAAAACATCAACAAACCAACGATGTTAAGGACTGACCAGGGCCTGGACAACCCCAAAAGACCTCTCCTCGGGAAGATCGGAATCTGACACTCCTCGTTAGGCATGAACCCTTTGCTTCAAGCAGGGTTTTGAAATGCCTTTGGCTCCCCAACAGGTGTTTGTGCAATAGAACTGTCCGAAACATTTTTAGCTTAACTTGACAAAGTCAGGATAAGCTATTGCCATCACACGTACGGATGTCTGTTAGTCTGTACACATTTTCTTTTAGCACAGGCTACTCCCCGTAGTTTTTGTCTGAGCGTCACGAAATTTGATATGCAGGTTTGAGGTCATGTCTAGATGAGAATGTCCCCTTTTGGTCGCGATTGGTCAACTGTGATTGCTGCCCCAAACCCAAAAACCTTTAACACAGTCTGCAGGTCGTATTTATGAAAGGATTTGGTTCTCGTCAGATCATCAAAGTTAAGCAATGTCGAACCTGGTTAGTCCTTGGATGGGTGACAGTCTGAGCGATCGATTCGAACTCCCGCATTGTGTCCTTGGGCAAGGTACTTAACTCTGATTGTCCACATGGGGGCACGATGATGCCATGCACTAAGGCATACTTCACGTCGATTGTGCGCATGCCTTGAACCAATCTAACCCTGCCTGTCTTGCAATGCAGAGTTACAATGTTTGGGTGCTGGCAGCTGCTTGTCATTGCTCGTTGGTTCTCTCCGGGTACTTTGGCTTCCTCCACCCGTAAAACTGTCACCACACGATATGACCTTGGCTGTTAAAGTGTTGTTAAACCTTAAATAAATACGAAGGGATTTCATTGTAACTTGGTAGAATGACTGTACTTATAGATGAATACGTCCCCTTTTGGTCATGATCTGTCAACCGTGATGTCTGTCCAAGCCCAAAACCCAAAAACTTTTAGCACAGTCTACAGGTGGTATTTAATATGGAGGGATTTCGTTGTAACTTGGTAGGTTGACTCCGTATGATGTCTAGATGAGAACTTCTCCATTTGGTCGCGATCTGTCAACCGTGACGGCTGCCCAAAACCTTGAGCACAGTCTGCAGGTTGTATTTATGGAGGGATTTCATTGTAACTTGGTAGGATGACTCCATATAATGTCTTAACTTAATATATAATGTCTTCAACTTAGTGCAATATGAGGGATTTTCTTCAAAATCTTTATCTCCAGAACCACCAATCAGAATCTTTTCCTATTTGGTATATAACATCTCAGGGAAGATCAGATTCTGTCCCTGCCTTAAAATTTGGGCTCTCTTTGGGGGAGGGGGGATGGGGATCCAAGTTTGTTCATATCCATTCCTAAGTGGGTTTTTTTCCCATAAAATTTGCATTTCAAACTGCAGTGACATAATAACACTTGGAAGTTTGGTAGTGCTGGTCTACAGCAGATAGAATTGGAGGCAGCCAGGAAGACCTATAATAATCATCTGACATGGACACAAGAGGTATGAATAACTTCAGTCCTTTGTAGTGTTGATGAACCATGACTAACTGAATGTGATCTTCTTTGAACCACTTCATCAGGTGAGTGATTAAGGCCCCTTCGGGCCTCTTGTTTTCAAAGTTATTGCCCTACATTTTGTTTTTCCATATCATCTAAAATCCATACATTTGTCATCAACTTGCATAGAAAACCCTTTAATTGAATCATTTTCTAGGTTTCATATATAGCTTTCAAATTGTAAGATCCCACTTGGAATAAAAAATAAGCCTCACCAGTCTATTCAGGCATCCATTTGTCATAAAGTTACATACAGAATAAACAATTATTCAAAATCATTCTTAGTTTTATCTGTAGCGTTCTGATAACAGTATATACATTCAATGTATGTTTATCTTGAATATGGGTTTTGCATTGTAGAATTTAACATATATTTTGGTGGGTTATGGTTGCAGGGTATCTGCCATGCAATGAGGGTTACGGTTGCAGGGGATCTGCCATGCAGTGATGTGTGCTTGTTTGAATGTATCAACTGATCAAGTGGGTGGTCGAATGTTTAGAAAGTATTTCTGTGTGTAATGAACTCCTCTTGCACTATTCAGCTAGTCACTTCCAGTTTTGCAGGAATTATTCAGTTCACAACTGGATGTATTCTGAACCTCCCCTCCGGGTTCCAATTGAATCATTGTACTGTTTTTGTCCTCAGAGTTCCCATTTCAAAATCTGAGGACAGCAGTTCCCTCCCATCACACTTCATCCACAATTTATCTAATGACTGACACATTTTTCAGGACTTGAACAAAATGTATGGTGTGAAACCCCCCTTACAGCCCTTTTGAACTTTGACTTTTATGAATATATCAACAAAGTTGTTCCCACTTAATTGTATTTAGGCTAATAACACAACCCATGTGACTGTGAAACACAAAACTTTTCACCATACCATCATTACAAAGTTGCCTACTAAATCGAGTTAAACTATGTTAATTGAATAAATTGTTATTCAGTGAAACTCTTTTAATTGAAGAACCACTGCCAGTGAAATTATTCAGTTAACAGGAGTATTCAGATAAAAATTTGGTCATTTTCCAGTATTCCAGGGATAGAGGGAGCATAATTCTATTTTATCTTCAGATATAATTCTGTTAGAAATATTGATATGATTCATTATTGATCCATGAACACTCACACACCTGCATTTTTGTATATTTTTTAGGGAGAATCTGTCAGGAGACACATACCTCCAGTCTCAAATGGATTCTGATCAATATGTCATGATTGCAACTGTTGCCAAATTTCCACAAGTGCAGAAACTGACAGTTAATTTGGAACTTGTTGTAGATGTGCTGAGAGGTATGTGCTGTATTTTTTTAGTCTTCAGAAATTTTATGGTTGAGTGCATGATTTTTTTTTTTCAAAATGTGTTAACATGTCTCTGCCTTGATAAAATTAATAGACCTTCTTCCATAAATTATTATAAGGCAAATCCCAAACAGTTAAATAATTTCTTCAAAGATAATATGAAGCACATCCACAGAAAATGAAGTTGAGGTACCTGCACTTCAGAATAAAGCCCAAATATGATCTTCTAGGACTCAACCAGTTAACTTCTCAGGATGGTAATTTTTAATTATTGCTAAATATTTAGCCCCATGTACTCGGGATGTCTTCACTCATAAAAGTGTCCAGCACAATGTTGCTATAGTTATTAAAAATGCCAGTAAAGTGAAACAACTATGAAGATGATGATAAATGGGTTGAAGGTGCACAGGAAACTTGTGTGGTTCTATAACATGTACCTGCAGTATCTGGTTTGAGAACATAAAAGGTAAAGCAACTAAGAGATCATTTGAGAGAACTGCTGAGCAGCCAAAAAGTATAGGTTGACTTTACTGCATATTAACCAGACTCAAGAAAACTATAAAATCACTTTATACCATGATTTCTTTGTTTATAAAGTTTCCCGATACTATACAGAAATTGAGATATGTGCTAGGTACATCACATATGGAATCTGGCCAATGTGTAAAAATGCATCTGATTTGGTCATCACACATCTGAGTGAGGTTATAATGTAAATGAAATATTACGACACAAAACAATGTCAAACAACAATGTAAATAGACAACAAAAGCTGATATTTATCTTTCAGCTTTATTTACTTAATTGAAGTCTAATCATGCTATAAATACAGAAACAACTCCCGAGTATGGGGGGACAGGAATCTGTGACTCTTGGTGTTTTTTCCTGTATTTCATGTGTCCCAATTCGGGTGGTTGATTCCAGTCTGCTGCACTCGATCTCCATTATGTTCTGTCTTAGTAGAACTTTAAAAATAAAAGCATTCAGAATTTGTAAGTACTGTTTTTCATTTGTTTATAGAAATACAGACAGTTCAAGTTGATGAGAAGGGAGAAAAAGTACGACCAAACCATAATAGATGCATTGTAATACTTCGAGAAATTCCTGAATCAACACCACATGAGGTTTGTTTTTACAATACAAGACACATCTGCAGTCCTGGCAATTCACCCTCGGCAATCGGCAATGCCGAGGAAAATGCTGTGGTAACAGTGCACATCGTCGGCAAAAAAACTGCCGAGGGTGTAATGTTGTAAAAAGCAACCGACGACCCTTTGAAGATTATGCAGACCCCAAATTTATCAAGTGGCTCATTTAGTTCATTGTAACCCTAAATTTCCATCCGACTACAACGGTGAGTTTCAAACAGTTCAAGCTTTCGAAATTACGTGTAGAAATAATTATATCAGACAGTACAAATGTTGAGCAAGTGGCAAGTTCCAATTCAGCAAGGGAAACCGCATGCAGATGAACATTTTACAATGCCAGTACTTCACCGTTGATTTATTGAATATCGTGTTGAGTTTCGTGTATTGATACTGGGAGCCCCAAATCTTGGGCAACTGTCTTGACAATGACATTGGTGCAAGTACAGTGTACAACAGTTTTTTAGCTTAGCTTGACAAAGTCAAGATAAGCTATTGCCATCACACATGCGGAAATCTGTTAGTCTGTGAGTCTGTTCACATTTTCCTTTAGCACAGACTACACCCCGTAGTTCTTATCCGATCGTCACAAAATTTCATATGCAGGTTTGAGGTCATGTCTAGATGAGAACGTCCCCTTTTGGTCGCGATCGGTCAACCGTGAAGGCTGCCCGAGCCCAAAACCCGAAAACCTTTAGCACAGTCTACAGTTCGTATTTATGAAGGGATTTCATTGTAACTTGGTAGGATGCCTCTGTATAATGCCTAGATGAGAACGTCCCCTTTTTGGTCATGATCTGTCAACTGTGATGGCTGCCCAAGCCCGAAACCCAAAAACTTTTAGCACAGTCTGCAGGTCATGTTTAATATGGAGGGATTTCATTGTAACTTGGTAGGATGACTCTGTATGATGTCTAGATGAGAACGTCCCCTTTTGGCCACGATCGGTCAACCGTGATGGCTGTCCGAGCCCAAAAACTTTTAGCACAGTCTACAGGTCACATTTATGAAGGGATTTCATTGTAACTTGGTAGGATGCCTCTGCATAATATGGAGATGAGAACTTCCCCATTTGGTCTGTCAACCGCGACGACTGCACAAGCCCAGCACCTTTAGCACAGTCTACAGGTCATATTAATAGAGGGATTTCATTGTAACTTGGAAGGTTGACTCCATATAATGTCTAGATTAGAACGTCACCTTTTGGTTGCGATTGGTCAACTGTGACAGCTATAGAGTCCCGAAGCCCGAAAACCTTTAGCACAGTCTATAGGTAATATTTATGAAGGAATTTCATTGTAACTTGGTAGGTTGACTCCAGATAATGTCTAGAACGTCCCCTTATGGTCACAGTCATTCAGCCGTGACAGCTGCCCAAGCCCAAAACCTGAAAGTGCATTCTACAGATCGTATTTATGGAGGGATTTCATTGTAACTTGGTAGGTTGATTCCATATAATGTCTAGATGTTAGTGATGAACTGTGATGGCTACAGGGGCCAGCAGATGCGTCGAGATTGCATTCAAGTGTCAAAGTATGTGGTTATTTTTGTTGTTCGATATTTGTCTTATTTCGTTCAGAAACAGTAACCAGATGGCATTTTCAATGACTTGCTGAATGGGCAGAATTTTTATCTTGGGTCATTTCCAGGAAAGTTATTTTATATGCAAATTTATTCGATTATACTATGGAGTCAAAAAAGAGATATAAGAATACTTTGAATACATCACAGATCAATATGGAACCTCAAACTGGCCATTTTTAGCTCACCTGGCCTTAAAAGCCATGTGAGCTTTTCTCATCACTTGGCGTCCGTCGGTCGTCGTCCCGCATCCGAAAACTTTTCACATTTTCATCTTCTCTGTAACCGCTGAGCCGGTGTGAACGAAACTTGGCAGGAATGGTCTATGGGAGGTCCTCTACAAACGATCCTCATTTTGTTCCTGCCTGATGAAAAACATGGCTTCCAGAGGAATTCTTTGATTCTGGTTGGTGGATTTTCAAAAATCTTCTCCTCTGAAACTGCCAGGCCAAATGTTTTGAAACTTCACATAAATGATGACTGGGACATCCCCCCCACCCCTCCCCCCCCCCCCCCCCTCTACCAACGATCGTCAGTTAATGTTGATTGGGTTACAAACATGGCCACAGTTGTGGCTTATAGATACTGTAGAAACCCTATGGGAAATCACATTTTCATCTTCTCTGGGAACTACTGAGCCGGCGTGAACCAAACCTGGCAGGGATGGCCTATGGGAGGTCCTCTACAAACGATCCTCATTTTGTTCCCGAGGGTTGATGAACATGGCCGCCACGGGCATTCTTTGATTCTGATAGGTGGATTTTCAAAAATTTTCTCCTCTGAAACTGCCGGGCCAAATGTTTTGATACTTCACATAAGTAATGACTGGCACCCCCTCTACCAACGATCCTCATTTAATGTTGATCGGGTTGTAAACATGGCCACAATTGCAGCTTATAGTTACTATAGAAACCCTATGGGAAATCACATTTTCATCTTCTCTGAAACTACTGAGCCGACGTGAACCACGCTTTGCAGGAATGGTCTGTGAGAGGATGGAAATATGTGGCCACCAGAGGCTATGTTCTAATGATTAACCCAATGCTCCTCCTGTCTGCACAAAAGATCGGTACTGTCAGCAAAATACTTGTTTTTTGAAAATCTTGTAAAGGTTGGTTCCAGTTTTCTCCACTGAGGACTGGGAAAAAAACCCCAAAAATATTGTGTATACAGTACAAGTCAAAATAAGCTGTAGCATAACTGCAATAAACTAAGTAAACTCCTGCCCTGACAAGATCAGAATCTGACATTTTCTAGAAAGCTATCAGTGAGAGCTTTCCATAAAATGATGTTAGCTTCTGGTCTTATCAGTGTAGGAAGAGAAAAAAGATACATAATTTTTGGATTATCCTACACAACTTTTTTTGACTTTACTGTAAACCTTTTTAACTGTACCTTGATTTTTGCATCTTTAGTCTTCTGAATTTACAGGCCTCTGTATCTGTCAACTTCAATCTGATATCAATTTTATCTGATAAGTAACATGAACAGTGTTTGTATTGTTTCAATCATATCAGCTCAGATGACAGTAATTATTGTTTATCTTTTAAGATTTGACAAATATTGGAGGAGAGTGTGTTTGACTGTAACACTTCACCTATCCAAAGCTATTATGAAAAGAGAATAATGGCATATTAGCCATTTTTTCAGGTTTTGTTTGAAATTTGTCTGGAAAGAATAATTTGACAGAATAAATGTACATTGCATTTCACTATCTGTTTCACAGTTTCTGTTGTTTTTTACTCATAAATTATAAAAGTGCAATGGTGGTTACGAAACATCCAAGGGGTGTCCCAAAACAGCCTATGGTGATCAAGAAGTATAAATGCTGGAAACACCCAATTGGGTCTGAATTGTCCACTGATTTGGGTGCAAAACAACCAGAGCACGAAATGTACAAAGTTGTTCACAGGTTAAAAATCTTAAGATATGACGTGCGATGTGCATGATGCAAAACGTCAAGCAACCAGATATGATGCACCATACTCTGTCTTATCGAGTTATGACGTCATTGTGCACAGAGGCCTTTGATGTTCCCTTTTTATCATGCAGAGTGCACTGGGTCTTGTGACGTGTTTGCATGCTTGAGTCTGTGTCATGACGTTGTGTTCATATAATGCAACGTGTGTAGATGTTTTAATAATATAATAATAATAAATTCCTCTCGCTGTTATAACTGTGAAATAGTGAATACGCACAAAATGGTCAAAAAGAAGACTGTGGATGGGTGGGGCATACCATCAATTAACTATATATTGACAGGTGACAGGGATACTGTGTTGACTATATACTGCATGGTTTGCAGAACATTTTATGAGGAAAAACGTATGCAGTCGAAATCAGGGGCCACTCAGGTGATGACAAACAAATTCATCAAAGGAACGGACCTAATCAAAAAATGCGATGCTGCAGATCATGTGGCTAAATCTGTCATTCATAGACAGGCTATGAGGGCTCAAGTTGCTCCATCAAAACTTGCTTCCGTTACTGTCCGCATTGACAAGTCCAGCAAAGAACTCGCACGCCAAGCAACAATTTCAGAAACACTGGGCAGGTACAATTATTCCCACCGTGCACAAATGGTGAAAAAATTTCAACTTGCCCACTTCATTATTCTTAAGGGAAGGCCATTCAAGGACTTTGAATCCATTGCCAGTTTCGAAAAAAAAAACGTACGTAAAGTTTACTTTGGGGCAGGAAATCTTTCACGCAAAGTGGTACCAGTATGGCAAGTTTTTTAGCCGGCCATGTTTGCAAAACTGAGATCACCCAACCCCTTAACAGTGGCGAGTGTTGATATTTCTAACTTTTTTACAACGGTTCAAGTTCGGCCAAAACTGCCGATGAGAAGGAAGTGTATATAACAAAGACATGTGCAAAAGGTACTCCTAATTTCCAGGTAATGCCTCTAGAAGAACCGAATGATGCAAATGCACATGGGTTGAAGGAAGCACTTGATAAAAGTATTGCTGCACAGAAATTCTCACTCAACTTCAAGGATCGACAAATCGGAAATGGTAGTGACGGGGGCCTCTGTTAATAATGCTTTGTTTGTCCTCGAAAAAGAAGAACTGGGTGCACATTTAGTGAAGAGCTGGTGTGCTAATCTCAAACTGGAACTTGCAGTACACCAAGCGTTTGATCATTTGCCTTTGAATAAACTTGCAGAGAACTCTCTTTCTAGTGTTTTCAAACTGTTCAAATGTGCCAACCTGAAGTGGCAACTTTTCAAAAAACAGGCTGCCTTACTTCAGATGAAAAGTCTAAACTTCAAGAGGCTCAATGGCAGGAGATGGGTCTCTCATCAAGTTGATTCAACAAGCACATATCTCCGTAACCTGCCAATTTTGTTGGCCTTTCTGCATCAAAATATTTTTCTCCTTACAATAAAAGTATAGCCGATGCCAAAGCCACTCTTGAGGGGCACCTTAAAATTGCATCCAAACTTGATCTGTTGCTTTTTATGGCCATTCGAGTAGACATTTTGGCAAACATTTCTCCATTTTCACAGGCTGGAGAAATGAGGGGTCTTCTCGTGTCAGAAGCCATTAGTGCAATTAAAAACGCTGGCCTTGTGATGAAAAGAATTTCGTACATGGGAGAACAAGGCATTGCTTGCTTCCACATGGTTCGCACTGCTCTTGAGAAACCCTTGAAAATGGCCTTTACCTTGAAAAAGTCTTGAATTTGAGATTAGCCCTTGAGGAACCCTTGAAGGTTGGGGAAAGTCTTGAAAAGCCCTTGAATTTTCAACACTTCCCAGTCATACGATCAGGACATAATGCTAACAGTTCGCTTGTTTATTTTTCTGGGTATTCTCAAAAGTTATGTATCGTTTTTATTTGAAAAGAAATGGCAAACGTGTCATTTTTTAGATAGGATGGTTCGGGTCGAGCACAACAATGGTGGAACGTAATGCCAACATTCTTCCAGTTATCTCCCTTCACATGGTCGTCGCCATAATGGGAAAGTGTGTTTACAATCCATCGTGGGTGAATAAATACAAGTGGGTCAGGGAGGTGAAGCAAAATGTGCATGCAGCTTTTTGTTGTGCGTATAAAAAAATCATAAATCGTTTGGTAATGGGTGAATATGCACTGAAATCTCATGAGGGCAGCCAGAAACACACATCATTAAAAGTATTGGCAATTCAGCTGACTATTATTTTGACCTTTGCGAAAAAGACAGAAATGTTATCGCAGTTCCCACCAGTTGGTGCATAGTCTAAAATATTAAAACAATCTTCAATTGGGCAGTCCGTTTCGAAAAATGAAACACTTAAAGCTGAAGTACTATGGACTTTGCCCACAATTACGAATCACCAAAAACGGCATACCTTACTGTTTTTGGAATCGCAGCACATTTTAAAAATATATTAACTGAGAGTATAAACCCCCCCACAGAAAGCACATTCTCTGAGACTCTGTCTCTTTCTCTCAACCCTCCTCCCCACCCCCCCCCCCCCCCCCCCACCACCACCACCCCCACACTCTACATTCATAATGTATTTAACCATGGAGAATTCTGCCTCGACCTGTGAATTTGGTTTTAGGCAAGCACGTGCATGCACACATATCGTGTTCTGATTCAGTACACCGGTATCTGTTTTCGAGGATTATTGGATATTGCTGTGTCATCAATGTTCTGGAAGAGACTATTGAAAAATGATATTTGCAATGTCATATAAAAGTTTTTAATACTTTTGAAATATTGATGCCTCACAGAACTCAACAAAATGCAATAACAACATTGGAGGCTCTATGGTTCACCATAGAAGGGGAGGGGGGAACAGACTGGAGAGAACAAAGCACGCTGCGTATACATTTTGACGGTTTTTAAAATATTGTTTTGGGGGATAGGGGGCTTTTTTCTGTTGTTTTGAGCTCACCTGACTGAAAGTCAGTATGAGCTTTTCTTATCACTCTTCGTCCGTCGTCTGTCGTCCGTCGTCCTGCGTGAAGGTGGTGTTTGAGCCTCTTTCTCCTAAACCACTGGCCACATTTTAATTAAATTTCATGTAATTAGTAGTTATATAGAGGCATTTTGATTTTTAGCCAAAATAGGTTTCGGCTCATATTGAGCAGAGGTGTGGGGAAAAAATGGCCAAATTTTTTGAAAATCATCTTCTAATGAACCACCAGTAGCAGAGACTTGATATGTGGTTTTCAGAGTCCTTTTGAGGGTTAGAATCAAGTTTGTTCAAGAAAAGTTTGTCGGGCATTATTTGCCTTCATTATGGGAGGGGCAAAAATTTTGACCTTTGGCTAAGCCTAAAATTTCTATTTTCAGAACCGTCAGGTCAATTTGAACCAAATTTGATATGAGATGATAATAGATCATAAGTAGTTGATTGATACAAAAAAAATTTTCTCATTGCCACGTGGGAACCTCGGGAGCTAAAAATAGGAAAAACCTTAAAACTACCATATCTCCAAAACTACACAGCACAGAGAATTCTTATTTTGTATAAAGCTTACTTTTATCCAGTAGAATAGAATGGTTGAAAAAAAGGTTTGATCACAAGGTACTTTTTTCAGGACTTTGAAAAAGTGCTGAGTCAGCACTTTTTAACACTTGTAGGCAATGGGAAAAAGATTAAAAAATCATCTTCTCCAGATCCAGCAGGCAGAATCTTTTGATATTTGGTATGCAACATTGTAGGGTGGATCTGATTCAAGTTTGTTCAAATCAGCCCCCTGGGTTCATATTTGGGCTCAGTATAGGAGCCCAATTTCAAACTTAGTGCATTTCAGGCAAATTTCTTAAAAAATCTTCTTCTCCAGATTCAGCAGGCAGAATCTTTTGATATTTGGTATGCAACATTGTGGGGTGGATCTGATTCAAGTTTGTTCAAATCGGCCCCCTAGATTCATATTTGGGCTCACTATAGAAGCTCGAATTTGAACTTGGTGCATTTCAGGCAAATTTCTTTGAAAATCTTCTTCTCAAGATCCAGCAGGCAGAATTTTTTGATATTGGGTATGCACCATGCTTATGGGGGTGAGATTCAAGTTTGTTCAAGCCAAATCCCTGGGTTCATATTTGGGCTCACTGTGGTAGCCCGAATTATAACTTAGTAGGGCTGGGCGGTTTTGAAATTTGCATTTCGGTTCGGTTTCGGTTTTGTACAAAAACTCGGTTTTCGGTTCGGTTTTCGGTTTTTCATAATATATTGTAGAAATCCACATTTTAGAGGGTAATGTACACATAAAACCTGTCTGTATTTGTCATCCAAGTCATGAGGCTGATATAGCAAGTTGAGTCCTTCGGGTTAATCAGTGTTCACCACTCTTCTCAGCAAATGGACATATTGTGTTGGGCAACTGTAGTGGGCAACAGTGGTGGAGCCATGAGGTATCTAGGGAGACCAGCCCCCCCCCCCCCCCCCCTCCTCACCCTCCACTCAAAATCCCACTTGCTTTTCCCATCCCCAAATTTGAAAAGATTCTTTTTGATTTCCTGCCCTCAGTACAAGTACAGTACCCTCAGTCCTGAGATCCCCCCCCCCCCCCCCCCCCAAAAAAAAAAAAAATCTCCACCAGCATGGTCCACAGGATTTCAAACCATGGCTCCACCACTGGTGGGAGCTGCCTTGTTCTGTCAGTGAGATTTGGGACCTTGTCAAGACAAGATGTAGAAATTCACAAGAAAAGCTACATTTTAGCAAAAATCAACATTTCCTTATTTTTATGGAGTCGCAATGCTCTCACCCTGGTTTTGGTGGATAATGTGCAATTGTTGTGCTTATTTCGGTAATTATCACATCGCTTGAAAATAGACGTGCCCCGTGTTTCTTGATGGTTCCTGCTTCAAATGACAGTGGAATAAGAGGAACACAAATCATAGTTTTTCTGATTTTGATAACTATTATTGAAGTAAGTCGTGATATACGAATCACTTTTATTGGTAACTCACTCCAATGCTTTCACAATATCTCTCCTAATTTCGACTGTAGAGGTTCGTTTTTTACTTTGATTCTGCCCAAACATAGAAATTGGGCAAAATGGGCGGTGCCAAGGCGAAGATATTACCAACTTTACTTTGCCCTCTTGGCTTATCCCTGCGTTAATTTCATCTTATTCAAGACAGGCAATTGATGTTTTTGAAGGGAGGGGAGACTGCTGCATAATGGGGTTTGAAAGAAAGTTTGCAATATTGCATCTTGGGATTTGTTGTGTTTACAAAATACACATGGTCATGACACGTGTTGATTATAACATCTTCGTATTGGGAATGCAGCGTGTGTACCTGACAGACCTGCAGTACTGCGCGATTCCTTAAAGTAAGTTCAAATAGTATACAAACAATTCCCAATAAGTTTTAAAAAAACTTTCAATAGTTACCTGCCATCCATTTAATAGGATGTGTTCTATTTTAATTTAACCATTTTATTGTTGACAAAAAACATAACTGCCAATGCGCAGCGTTATCTCTGAGCATGTGACTTCAGAGAACGTGCCAGTGGTCGGTTAATTAACATAATTTTTCCCATGTGAACTTTGAGGTTTTAAAACTCAATAAATTTTATGTTTACCTCCAATCTAATTTACAACGTGTCGTACGCAGATGATTTTGGGTCAAAGGTAATTTATAATACTTTTACACCATATATTGTCGGGTAACTTGCAATACCTCTTTGGTCGAATGTACCCGGTTCATTAAATTTATTTAACGATTCTTGAATTGCATGTGTGGATTTTTACGTACGACTTTTTAATTTTTCATATTCCATCTGCTGGTGGTTCTGTAGATATTGTTTAAGATACAAGAAATTTGCTACCACTATTTGTGGGGGGGGGGGGAGGGTGGGGGAGGGGGGATTTGTTGTCAGTCCTCTCGAAGTAAGCATAAATGGCACAGCATTTACCTTAGCCTGACATTTAAGCCTTTGGCGTGTGGAAAGCAAGTGATTGAGTGGTCATAAACTTAACCAATTCTTGGAAATTTGTTGAAACCGAAAGTCTCGGTTTTTTGTTAAGGCGGCGGTTCGGTTTCGGTTTAAAAAAAAAAAACCAAACCGAACCGAAAAACCAATAAACCGCCCAGCCCTATAACTTAGTTCAAAATGAGGAATTTTCTTTAAAAATCTTCTTCAGATCCAGCAGTTGGAATGTTTTGATATTTGATATGCAGCATCCTTAGGGGGGTGAGATTCATGTTTGTTCAAGCCATGTCCCTAGGTCCATATTTGGACTCACTGTGGGAGTTTGAATTGTAACTTAGTTCAAAATGAGGAATTTTCTTTAAAAATCTTCTTCTTCAGATCCAGCAGTCGGAATGTTTTGATATTTGGTGTGCGGCATCCTTAGGGGGGTGAGATTCAAGTTTGTTAAAGCCAAGTCCCTGGGTTCATATATGGGCTCCCTGTGGGAGCCCGAATTATAACTTAGTTCAATATGAGGAATATTCTTTAAAAATCATTTTTTTAGATCCACTGGTCAGAATATTTGGATATTTGGTTTCAGCTTTTCTTAGGAGGAGCAGATGCAACTTGTTGAAATCAATTCTCTGGGTTGATATTTAGGCCACCATGTCAGGTGAGCGCCCTCAGGCCCCTTGGGGTCTCTTGTTTTTTTTCTTGTTTACTTGTTATAAAGAATTAAAAAAAAACCCATCTAAATCTTCTTTCGTGGTGACTGTTCATACCATTCCTTCTTTTTCCTTGATTACGCCATCCACGATATATTTTTCGAGGGAACTGATTGTCCATTATGATCCAAAATCCTTAAAAAGGGTAAGAAACGTCCAGAAAATGGTATACAAGTTGTTCAGATATCTGTGGACAAATTTCCAGGAATAATATGAACTGTCCATCTCAAAGACACCAATCGTCCCAAGCAAACTTGACTAAACATCCCAAAGGACTGCTATGGACACTTCCGAAAGTGACCGAGGGAGCTGTTTGGCAGTCGGAATTTGCACGGAATTGATCTATTACGGGATGTTTAAATTGACGAGAATAAAAAAGAAGAATAATTTGAATACAGTATTATACACTAACACCGGTAACCTCTTTAAACTGAATCTGAATTGCCCCAATAATCGATCAAGGTTAGTACACTTTAGAATCGAGCATATGCAAAACAGAGTATCCTGTCATTATCATATTTATATTAAACAAACCGAAACAAAGAAATATCCCCCGTTGAACCATGGTTTGGGCCAATTTGAAACATGCTGTCAAAAGGAAACATTTTACCTGGTCAAAAATAAGTGCATTTGCTAACGAAAAACTTACAGAAAGCTTCTTTTTGATAGCTGCTAGCACATCCCCAGCCTTCCTCAAATTGCTCGTGCTGAAGGCAACTGAATTGTATGGCCCACGGCATTTGCCGAGGGTGGGCCCATTTCCGTCGGCATATTTTTGGCCGAGGATGCATTTGTGAATTGCCAAGACTGCATTTGTACATGTCGTACCCCTTTTATCTAAAACGGCCATCAGAAAAACACTTGCAAAAAACTTCTCAATTTCAAAACAAAGCTTGTGACCCCTCTCAAACGAGCTCATTGACGGGGCTCCCTTTCAAATGAAAAGTCCTTGAATTTTGGCCCCCTCTTGAAAAGTGCTAGAATTGGTTTCTAACAAGTTATATAATATATAACTGAGGTTATTGTGTTACTGTGGGGTGGGGGGGGGGGGGGAAGAATGTTTCCGGTACTAACTCGCCTACCTTGTTAGTCCCGAGGCCCTTCATCACATTTTGGTAGAATCTCGGCTGTGAGGGCTTCCGTGGATGGTGATGTTGTCGGGTCATCGCTTACCAGAGCGGACACTCTCTCGGTAGTCTTGAGTGCCAGAGTCCACCAACGTCGTGGTGCAAGAAGCCTGATGTTTTTTCAGGTATTTCTTACAAATTGTCTGCGGCAATTCAAACAAAAAACCTGACCATCCTCCGTGTGTGTTGTGCCTATATTCCTTTCCAGGCTCTGTCGGTGCATAAGCCTTGAAGCAAAGGTTGCAAACAAATTCCATTTTTCGGAATGTGTGTGTGCACTGTAAATGTGAATGGTGACATTACAAGCAGGATTGCCTCCCTTGCTACTGTTATTCCTCTGAAAGGTCATGTCCAGGGTTAATGGATACCCACAGCAGAGTGTGGGAAGAGTTGCCTCCCCTCTTATTGTGACCAGGAGTGTGGTGCACAGTTGTCACCCCTTCTGGTGTGCGCAGGTCACCAGGGTCACACTGTTTTTGGACGTCACCTCACTTTACACTAACAGTCCAACTTTACACTGCAGCGAAATGCCTACGATAACAAACCAGACTTCAAGCTCGGCAATGTCGGCTTACTTAACCTTCTCAAAATTGTTGTACACAGTAACAATTTTCACTTCAGTGGCGAACATTATCTTCGAATCTCAGGCATGTCTAAGGGCACCCCACCCCCCACCAGCCCTATCCTTAAGCAATATATTTATGGGCTAATTTGAGGAGAAGCTCCCTGAACAGCCCTCCCCTCAAACCGGACATGTACCTTGTGTTCATTGACAACATTTTTATGGTATGGTGACATGGAGAAGTGGCCCTCAAAAACAGTTTTGATGTGTACCCATACTATGTATGGCGCACATAATGCTGGCATCCGGGGTGACGATCCGTCGTTCGTCCATCCTTTGTCCGTCCGGTGTCCGTATCCATTTCTTTAGCATTCGATAACTTGAAAAATATTGCTTGGATTGTCAAGTTACTTTATATTTGTGTTCAGGTTACTGATGTGCCGAGCTGTATAGTTTTTGGTGTAAATCGGATAATTTGATCCTGAGATATTAACCCATTATCCTTCAAATTGAAAATTCCTCCAATTCCTTTGTCATTTGATAACTTGAAAAATATTGCTTGGTTGTCTAGTTACTTTATATTTGTGTTCAGGTGACTGATGTGCCGAGCTGTATAGTTTTTGGTGTAAATCTGATGATTTGATCCCGAGATGTTAACCCTTTATCCTTCAAATTGAAAATTCCTCCAATCCCTTTGGCATTCAATAACTTGAAAAATATTACTTGGATTGTCAAGTTACTTTATATTTGTGTTCAGGTTACTGATGTTCCGAGCTGTATAGTTTTTGGTGTAAATCTGATTTGATCCGGAGATATTAACCCTTTATCCTTCAAATTGAAAATTCCTCCAATCCCTTTGGCATGAGATAACTCAAAAAATATCAATCCAATCGTCATGTTACTTTATATATTTATTCAGGTTACTGATGTGCTGTGCTGTACAGTTTTTTATGTAAATCTGATAATTTGATCCGGAGATATTAACCCTTTATCCATCAAATTAGCCACTCTTCCAATCCATTTCTATACCTTGTATTGTGTACATAATGTCGGCATCCGTGGTGGCCCTCCGTCATACAGCTTTCTACTAGTTGCGTGTATGGGTACACGTCTGACGATTTCATCGGCCTATTTTTAAAATACTGCAACAAGACCCACCACTCCATAAAATTCACAGCGGAATGGAATATTCTGACCTTTCCGTCACATTACTGGACACAAAGGTCATCCATAATGGAAAAAGGCTTCATACGGACCTACACACCAAAGAAACTGAAACTCACAGTTATCTGGATTTCAACTTCTGTCACCCTAACCCTTGTAAGGCCGGTGGCCCCTGTGGTCCCCCAGATATGTACCAGTGAGGACGACTTTGACAAAAATGCCCTCAATATGATACCATATTATAATGACAGGCACTATCCACAAGCCATACTTCACTAAGCCTTCATCAAGGCAAAGGGTCGGGACAGGGATACTGTTCATATCCCATGCCAAGAAGGACAACCATAGAATACTGTTTAGTTGTCAACTACCACCCTTACAGTTATACCTTATTCAGTTAAATAAGGAAACTCTGGCCCATTCTCCACCTCTTTGACACATGCAGTTAACTTTTTCCGGACATGCCACTATTGGTGTTCCATAGAAATCCAAACCTACGCAATCTTTTAGTTTGGTCGAAAATAGAGTACTCGACCACAAATCGGTGGACGGAGCATTCTCAAACTTTTCCGACCCTGCGATATCACCAAATGCCTAATTTGCCCCAGGTTACCCAACAACAATTGGTTCCAAGTTTCAAACACAAAGCAGAAGTTCAAGTCAAAAGGCAGACACAGTTGCCAAAGCAGAAATGTGGTTTACCTTTTAACCTGCAACAAATGCAAAATACAATATTTCGGTGAAATGAAATGCGCATTTCGCGTCTGTATCTTGGAACATTTAAGGGATATCAGAAACAAACTTGATAAACCCGTCAGCGAACACTATAATGAATTCATCTGACGATATGGAATTCTGTATTATTGATGTACTTCCTAGTGACCCTGACAACAACCAAAACACACGAATATGGTATGCTAAGGAACTACATTGGATCTTTAACGGGGTTCAACGGGAAAATGTAGCCTGGTCTGAATTGAATTAAATTTAATGTAAAATAACTCTAGTCTTTATGGTGATGGCATCTCCCAGCAGTATGTATTAAATGTTTTTGTTTATACCAAACTTAACTCTCACTTCAATCAATCTAACCCTGCCTGTTGTGCAGTGCAGAGTTATGTTGGGGGAGCTGGCAGCTGTTCGTCGTTGCTCGGTGGTTCTCTCTGGGTACTCCGGCTTCTGTCATGATTAGCCATTGTGCATAAGTATATAACCTTAAACACCAATAAATAAATAAATAAATAAGGCCTAAAAAAATAAAAAATCTGTTTCTCAGGCCCTCCCGCATGGTCCTTTTGGCTGCCGCATGTTCTCTCTTTATAACCAACTTAAACTTTAAAAAAATAAAAATTAAATGGTTTATGTCTGATATTTTACCCAAGTTAAAAATATTGATGAATTTGTCCCTTGAGTGCAAGAAGGCTTTGCAATGCTTGAGCATTGCAAAGCCTTCTTGCACTCAAGGGATGATATACACCACCACCCATGCTATTCTGTAGATTATGAGGCCTAAAACTTGACCAAGAACATGAACTTTTGATGGCAAAGAAGAAATTACTGAAATAAAAAATAAAATAAAAAAACGCTCGCCCGCATGCAATTTCACAAATAATGGCCTGAGAAACAGAAGATCTACTTTGTGTGGCCTAACTCTGTACATATGCAAATGCTGCTGAATAAAGTATCTATCTATCCATCCATCTATACATCTCCATCCATCCATCCATCCATCCATCCATCCATCCATCCATCCATCCATCTGGATTGAACAAACTTGTCTTTTAGTCTTAATATTGTGAGTAGAATTTGTTTCTATCCTTGAAAAGTACTTAATCTTGCACCATCTTCCTTGAAAAGTACTTAAATTTAGTTTACCTATAACATCTGAGACGAGTAGTTTCCTGATAAACCACCCCACATACATGTGATATTATAGAATCCGCCAGGAATCACAGCAAGGTGCCTTCTCTCAAGCTTTGCAAATGGCACCTTATTCTACTTGAGGGGCAAAAAATATCACGCTAATTGAGTTTTACAGAAATCATGAGAACCTGGTGGAAAAATGGTACTCTTGGGTACAAGAAATAGGTAGTATGGCAGTATTCAATATAAATATAATGAAACACTGATCTTACATTACTGTCATTACACTGAATAGACAGTACAACTGTCAATCTGATAAGGTAATAGTTGTTAATTGGTCACTCACATTTCCCGTTTCAAATTATCTACTGTTTAGTGTGTTCTAGAAAAGTTTATTTATACCAGACACCAAGAGGAAGTTTTTATTTCCTACTTCATAACATTTTTAATACTCTTTGTGGGAACACGCTTTAGTGGAAGCTGAAAATAAAAAAAAATGAAATTTGAAGAATATGGAGGGTTTTTAGCTCAACTTGACAAAGTCAAGCTGAGCTATTGCCATCACTTCTCGTCTGTCTGTCGGCGTACGTACGTACGTTAGTACGTACGTCCACAACTTCCTTTGGCACACCTCACAGGTCGCATTTATGATCAGATCACTTTGAAACTTGGTATACTTGTTTGGGGTGACCTCTAGATGGGAGCTATCGATTTTTTTCAATTTTCGTCAAAAAATGTTGCTGGGGCCATCTTTCTTAGAACTTAATTTAGTCAAACCACAATATTTCCCTTTGGCACATCCAACATGGCACATTTATGATTGGATTGTTTTGAAACCTGGTATGCTTGTTTAGAGTGACCTCTAGGTGGGAGCTATCGATTTTTTTCAATTTCTGTCAAAAAATGTTGCCGCGGCCATCTTTCTTAGAACTTAATTTAGTCCGACCTCAATATTTCCCTTTGGCACACCCTACAGGGCACATTTATGATTGGATTGCTTTGAAACCTGGTATGCTTGTTTGGGGTGACCTCTAGATGGGAGCTATCGATTTTCTTCAATTTCAGTAAAAAAATGTTGCCACGGCCAATGTTCTTAGAACTTAGTTTAGTCAGACCTCAATATTTCTCTTTGGCACACCCTACAGGGCACATTTATGATTGGATTGCTTTGAAACCTGGTATGATTGTTTGGGGTGACCTTTAGGTGGGATCTATCGATTTTCTTCCATTTCCATCAAAAAATGTTGCCGTGGCCAACGTTCTTAGAACTTAGTTTAGTCAGAAGACCTCAATGTTTCTCTTTGGCACACCCTGCAGGGTACACTTATGATTGGATTGCTTTGAAACCTGGCATGCTTGTTTGGGGTGACCTCTGGATGGGAGCTATTGATTTTTTTCCATTTCCATCCAAAAATGTTGCCGCTGCCAACGTTTTTAGAACTTAGTTTAGTCAGACCTCAATATTTCCCTTTGGGACACCCTACAGGGCACATTTATGATTGGATTGCTTTGAAACCTGGTATGCTTGTTTGGGGTGACCTCCAGATGGGAGCTATCTATTTTTTTTCCATTTCCATTAAAAAATGTTGCTGCGACCAATGTTCATAGAACTTAGTTCAGTCCAACCTCAATATTTATACCCCCCACAAACAAAGTTTGGGGGGGGGGGGGGGTGGGATATATAGGAATCACCCTGTCCGTCCGTCTGTCCATCCTTGTAAGCGCAACTCCTCCTAAACTGTTTGAAGAATTTTCATGAAACTTTACACAATGGAAGAACTCCATATGAAGATGTGCATGAAGCAATATAATTCTGCTCTGACATTTCCAAGGGGAGATAATCTAACTTATACCGTCTGTCCATCGTTGTAAGCGCAACTCCTCCTAAACCGTTTGAAAAATTTTCATGAAACTTTACACAATGGAAGAACTCCATATGAAGATGTGCATGAAGAATTTTCATGAAACTTTATACAATGGAAGAACTCCATATGAAGATGTGCATGAAGCAATATAATTCCGTTCTGACATTTCCAAGGGGAGATAATCTAACTTATACATTTCAGGCGTGGGGGGTATCACTTTGTGAGTTTGCTCACAGTACCTCTAGTATATCCAGGTGGGACCAGCGCGTCTATTGATGATTTATCACGGTCGTCTCCAAAAAGCCAGGTCTCCGTTAGTGCACACAAGTCTAATCATTGTCGCATATGAAATCGCAAATATCCTCTGACAGAACGAACATTCAGAAGGGCAAACTTCGACTGTCCGCTCTCATTAACTTGAAGGTCATCTTTCAAATTAATATTGATTAAATTGCTTGAGTTGATTTTTGTTTGCCAGGTGTTGTTTCCTCTGAACTGTCTTTTTACACATTTGATGTAATTTGTTCTTTGTGATGGTTTATGGCTGTTTATACAAAATTCTGGTCTCAGTAGTCTCAGTTTCTTAATGTCTATAAATATAAGTCAATGTAGTTTAGCTTATGACCCATTGTTTTATTTATGGTGATTAGTTCTCTTGAGCTGTAGGTAATCTGTCCCATTGTGTCGGTGTAAAAATTAATTACCACCAGTTCTGATCCAGATTGGGTGTGAAAATCCTTAATTGGCAACTGCTGTAAGTTTCTCACACCTCTTTTGTTAGGCACACTTCTATTCACAGCCAAAGTTATTAACATGTAGATGAAGCAAGAAAAATGCATATGAAAGTGCTGATTTGAATAATTTTTTGTGTGAATGTTTAGTACCAAGGGATACATCACATATAATACGGGTTTTTTTCTCGTGCATAAATAATGCCAATTAGACTAACTTTGATCTATTTAATGTTACTTTCAGCCCTGTAACTGCAAATGCCAATACAGCTCGGGCTAGAGGTCGTATTTATGAATTGTTCTCTTTGGCACACCCTACAGAGCACATTTATGATCGGATTGCTTTGAAACCTGGCATGCTTGTTTGGGGTTACCTCTAGATGGGAGCTATCGATTTTCGCCAAAAAATGTTGCCACTGGCAATGACCTTCAATGAACTTAGTAAAAACTTAGTGCAGTTAAGCATCAATATTTCCCTTTGACACACCCTGCAGGGCACATTTATGATTGGATCGCTTGCAAACTTGTGAGCTTGTGTGGGGTGACATATATATGGGAGCTGTCGATTTTCTTCCATTTCTGTCAAAAAATGTTGACCTTTGAACTTAGTTTAGTCAGACCTCAATATTTCCCTTTAACACAGCCTTCAGGGCACATTTATGATCGGATCACTTTGAAAATTGGTATGTGTGTTCCGTGTGACCTCTAGATGTGAGCTATTGTTTTTTTCATTTCCATAAAAATTTATTGTCGTTATCACCAACCTTTGAACTTACTGCATTTGTGCATCAACTTATCCCTTTTGCACTCTCTGCATGGTTTATTTATGAATTTCCATAAAAACCCCATTGCCACAAGCAATGACCTTCTACTTAGTGCATTAACATCTTCCTTTGGCATGCCTCAGAGGACACATTCATTATCAGGTTGTTTTGAAACTTTGTATGCTTATGCAGGGTGACAAAGATAGGAGCTATTGATTTTCTTTTCATTTCAATCAAAAACTGTTGCTGTTAGCAACAATCTTTGAATTTATTGCATTTGTGCATCAACATTCTTTGACATGGCCTACAGGCCACATTTATCATAGGATTGTTTTTGAACTTGGTGTGCTCATCAGGCAAGAACTTTAGATAAGAGCTATTGATAAGCATTCATTTCTGTGAAGAAAGTTGCCATTTACAATAACCTCTGAACATACTGCATTTGTGTATCAACATTCTTCCTTTAGCCAGTCTTACAGTTTACATTTAAAAATGCATGGATTACTCTGACGTTGTGCACACACAATGCTGTTATGCTGAAATTTCATCAAATAACATTGGTACCAATGATCTTCAATTTTGCCTTTTCATTTATAACTTACCAAGTTCAGGTTTGTCAAGTTGGGCTACAGTGTTATTGACACTTTCATTTTTGTCTGCCATTGTATTAAGTAACAGGATAATCTTGACATTTTATTTGCTTATTTGCAGGAGGTTCAGAATCTGTTTCATGGACATACCTGCCCAACATTTTTGAGCTGTGAATTTGCTCATAATGATAGCTGGTACATCACCTTTGAGTCAGATGAGGAAGCTCAAAAGGCATATCAATTTCTTAGAGAAGAAGTCAAAACCTTTCAAGGAAAACCTATAATGGTAAGAATGATATATGCATGCTCAGTTTCTGTTGTTTGAGTGGAACTATGGTGAGGTGCAGTCACAGCTTGTGGTTTGTAAATATTGGACTGAGAGCCTGAATACTTGACACAATTTGCAGTTCTGAAATTAACCCTTTACCTGAGAAATCTGCATCCTCCCACATAATTAACAAATCGAGCAGTTGAAAAAAATTATTGTTTATAACAATTCAACAAAACCATATGTGACACTTCGTTGGAATGAGCTCAGCCAGATTCAGAATCATTTGATATTTGGTATTTGGGGAGGGGGTGCAGATTCAAGTTTGTTCAAATCGAGTCCTTGGGTTAATAATTGGGTTCCCTGAATTTTAACTTAGTGAAATATGAGGAAATTTTCTTAATAAACTTCTTCGGATCCAACAGTTAGAATGCTTTCATATTTGGTATACAACATCTCTAGGGGGTTCCGATTCAAGTTGTTCAAATCAGATCCCCGAGTTAGTATTTGGTCTCTCTATTGGAGCCGAAAGTTAACTTAGTGCAGTTTGAGGAAATTTCTTTAAAAATCTTCTTCAGATCCATCAGTCAGAATGCTTTCATATTTAGTATACAACATCTATAGGAGGGTCAGATTCAATTTTGTTCAAATTGAGTCCCTGGCTTTATATTTGGGCTCCCTTTGGGAGCCTAAATTTTAACTTAGTACAATAAGAGGGAATTTCCTCAAAAAGCTTCTTCTGCAGATTCACCAGTCAGAATCCTTTCATATTTGGTGTACAACATCTGGAGGTGGGTCAGTTTCAGGTTTGTTCAAATCGGTTACCTGGTTAAATATTCGGGCACCCTATGGGAGCCCGAATATCAACTTAGTGCAATATGAGGAATTTTTTTTAAAAATCTTCTGTAGGCCCTGTAGTCAGAATGCTTTCATATATTTGGTACACAACATCTCCAGGAGAGTCAGATTCAAGTTTGTTCAGTCCCTGGGTTTGATATTTGTGCTCCCTATGGGAGCCCAAATTTTAACTTTGTGCTATATAAGAATATTTCTTTTAAAATCTTCTTTAGATCCACCAATCAGAATCCTTTCATAGTTGGTATACAACATCTCTAGGAGGATCGGATTCCAGTTTGTTCAAATTGGGCCCCTGGGTTATTAATTTGGACTACCTATGGGAGCCTGAATTTTAACTTAGTGCATGATGAGGGAATTTCTTTTAAAATCTCCTTCTTCAAATCCACCAGTCACAATCCTTTCATATTTGGTATACAACAAATCTAGGTGGGTCAGATTCAAGTTTGTTCAAATCGGGTCACTGGGATAATATTTTAGCTCACTATTTGAGCCCAAAGTTTAACTTAGTGCAATGTGAGGACATTTCTTTAAAAAAACCTTCTTCAGATCCAGCAGTCAGAATTCTTTCATATTTGGTATATAACATCTCAAGGGAAATCATATTCTAGTTTGTTCAATTTGAGTCCCTGGTTTAATATTTGGGCTCTCTATGGGTGGGAGTGGCGTGGCGGGGGGAGCAAGTTAGGTTCAGGTTTGTTCAAATGCATTCCTTATTGTTTTTCCATAAAATTTGCCTTTCATGACTTCATTCCTTTGTAGTGTTGATGTACCATGTCTAACTGAATGTGATCCCAAATACTTCTTTGAACCATTTTGGCAGGTGAGCGATTAAGGCCCCTTAGGGCCTCTTGTTTTTTTATCAAACTGCTTTTTATTTGGCTAAACAACGTCAAGGCCCAATGAAAATTCAGCCTTCAGATTGTTCCTTTTTTCAGCTTTGCAACAAAATGTAAGTGAGATAAGTTTGTATTCTTTTCTTTTCAGGCAAGAATAAAGGCAAAACCCCTTGTAAGAACAACATTTGTCCCCAGGAATGGCTACAACAAGATGCATCAGTTTAGTCAGCATTCACCCCAAAGTCAGCCTCCACAACAAGTACCACCACCACCTCCTCCTCCTCCACCTCCAGCTCAACAACAACAACAACAACAACAACAGCAGCAGCAACAGCAGCCACCCCTTCCACCACATACACAACAGCAAGCACAGCCACCAGCACAACAGCCCCCAGCTGAGTATCCTGCTGTCACTCAAAGATACACATTGATGCCAACAAGTTTTCCTTACTTGAATGGGCAACAGGCAAGTATTTTATGAGTTAGTGCTCTTATAGAATATTTCTCATGCAAATGCTCATCCCTTAATTGAAGAAGAGTGGCCTGAGTTGTTTCTGTTAAACCTGCACCCTCGAGATACAGTAGAATCCTGTTAATTGAAGAGCCACCTTGCCAATTAAAAATATTCAGATTACAAGAGTATTCAATTAACAGGAATTTTTAGTTATCTTGCATTGAAATTAGATTTAATATACAGCCAAATCAGGGGAGAAAAGG
This sequence comes from Pictodentalium vernedei, assembly GCA_031216915.1. Classification (NCBI taxonomy): domain Eukaryota; kingdom Metazoa; phylum Mollusca; class Scaphopoda; order Dentaliida; family Dentaliidae; genus Pictodentalium; species Pictodentalium vernedei. The sequence continues at coordinate 205,908,912 of CM062294.1, read as the reverse complement.
TACCGGTGGGCACTGCCCCCATAGCTTAAAAGTGATTTCACTAGGATGGGAATCTCAAAACAATAGCCTTTCTTGAATACCCTCCACTGGGGGCTTTTATCCAATTCACAAAATTCACAAAGTTTGCTGTCTTGGAACGGGCACTTGTAACATATAGTCAAGAAGAGGTCCTGCACACATTAGTCAGGTTACTTTGTCAGTGGTTTCTACTCAAATCTTGGCTGCCTCAAGAAATCACTTCTCTGCCACTATTACTCAGAATGTGCAGTGAGTAGTAACAATTCTGTAAAATCTTCAAGACCCTTGATGATTCAAAGAAACTCTCTATCTTTCCATTAGATTTATTATGCAAACACATCTTTTAGAATTTCTTACTAAATTAAGGTGCATTTGTCGCCCTCCTTAGTTTCAAATCAAGTGGACCATAGAGGGCAAGGGCAACCATTTGCATCGAAACGACAGGTTTGAATATATATTTCTGTATCATATTTTGGGGTATTCAACAACTCCAACATTTGATTAAACTTCTCAGAAATGCCCACAAACAAAGAAATGTTCATGTATTCCAAGGTTTTGTATATCCACGTTCAGAGGTGTATTATGGAATTAGTGAAAGTGGGGATATTAATCATATTCAGTGGTAGTTCTAGTTCTAGATCGATTTATGTAAGTTTTTATATCATATCGATATATTTCAGGCTTTTCCATTGTACCATCCAACTCCTGCGGTGCTATCCTCCTGGCCACCAAGTCCAATGCTGGATCCCAGTATGGTAAGTAGGAAAAAACATATTTGCATATTTAAATAACGAAAATACCAAAATGAGAAACGTGCCAATAAATATGACACGGATAAAGTTCTTTTAAAGTACTCCAGTTTGAAACAAATAATATTTTGTCATTATAAGCATTCTCCAGTAAATAGTTGCAAAACAAGAGATCAAGAGCAATTTGTCTGCCAAATTTAATCTAGTTGTCCACCAGTTTATGATTCAGTCTTGTCCAGACTCATAAATCAAAACAGATTGTGGTAATTGTCCCCCGACCCTTCGGGGGACTATTGTAATCAGCAGTGTCTGTCTGTCTGTCCGTCCATCCGTCTGTCACACCCTTGTCCGGATGATAACTTTAGTTTGGATGATTTTACTGAAACTAAATTTGGTATGTGTCTTACTTGGGTGGAAATGCAGGTCAAGTTCGAAAATGGGCACGCTCCACTGATTTCTACTGGATTTATTCCCCTTTTTCGACTTGGAAAATATGTTTTTTGTGTTGTCCGGATGATAACTTTACTTTGGATCATTTGATTGAAACGAAACTAAGTATGTGGTTTAATTGGTTGGAAATACAGGTCAAGTTTAAAAATGGCCATGCTCTGCGAACAAATTGCATCCTAACAGCTCCCTTGAATTTGCCATCTTGGTCGGGGGACCGGGGGCGTTGCCCTTGTTTTGATAGGAAATGCATTCATCAATGCAATTTGTGTGCATTGAACTTGAGTGGAGTTAACAGCATATACTGCAGAAAATGAACATGGTGGCCAAGCATTCAGAGACCACAGGTTTTTATAAACGGCAGAAGCCTTATATCAAAACATACAGGAAGGCGCCTGTAACTGTACTGGCACTCTGCAATGAACTGATGAGTTAAAAAAAAAACTGCAGACGCTGCAGACTTTTCACCTTTTGGAGGTTGTCTCTGCATTTCCAGGCCAACAGCTACCTCCGAAGTAAGCGCAAGTGTTGGCCAAGGAACTAGTTTTCTTACAGAGATATATCTTTAGGCAATTTGTCATTTGGTTCATGGATTTTGATTTTCAGTTAATTCTTTAACCATTTGAACACTGGTGATATCCTCCAGATCAGTTCAATGGCAGCTGTTGGAAGAGTTCATATTCATTATTAGTCGAGTTGTGACGAAGTCAGACTCGACTTACAGTTTGATGAATGGCGGGCGGGCGTAAACAATTGGTTTCCGGATGATAACTTGATAATGGTTCGACCCACGTTCATGAAACCTCATAGGTAGGTTGGCCTCGGTGAGAGGAAGAACCCTATTTATTTTGGACTCACTAGGTCAATGGTGAAGGTCACAGTGACCTTAAACATACTAAATCATAAACAATTGGTTTCTGGATGATAATTTAACTGTGGTTGAACCCACATTCATGAAACTTCATATATAGGTTGGCCTTCGTGAGAGGAAGAACTCTATTTATTTTGGACTCTCTAGGTCAAAGGTCAAGGTCACAGTGACTGAACATAGTAAATCAAAACACTTGTTTCCGGATGATAACTTGATATTGGTTTGACCCATGTTCATGAAATTTCATAGGTAGGTTGACATCAGTGAGAGGAAGAACCCTATATATTTTGGACTTGCTAGGTGAAAGGTCAAGGTCACAGTGGCCTTCAATATAGTATATCTGTAAACAATTGGTTTCCGGACGATAACTTGATACTGGCTTGACCCACGTTCATGAAACTTCATATGTAGGTTGGCATTAGTGAGAAGAAGAACCCTACTTATTTTGGACTCGCTAGTTCAAAGGTCAAGGTCACACTGACCTTGAACATAGTAAATCAAAAACAATTGTTTCCAGATGGTAACTTGACTGGTTCAACACACATTTATGAAACTTCATATGTAGGGTGGCCTTCTTGAGAGGAAGAACTCTATTTATTTTGGACTCGCTGGGTGAAAGGTCAAGGTCACAGTGACCTTCAACATAGTAAATCGTAACAATTGGTTTCCGGATGATAACTTGATAATGGTTTGACCCACATTCATGAAACTTCATGGGTAGGTTGGCCTAGGTGAGTGGAAGACCCCTATTTATTTTGGATTCTCTAGGTCAAAGGTCAAGGTCACAGTGACCTTGAACATAATATATCGTATACAATTGGTTTCCGGATGATAACTTGATAATGGTTCCACTCACGTTCATGAAACTTTATAGGTAGGTTGGCATTTGTGCAAGAAAGAGCCCTATTTATTTTGGAATCACTAGGTCAAAGGTCAAGGTCACATTGACCCTTCACATAGTAAATTGTAAACAACTGGTTTCCGGATGATAAGTGGATAATGATTAAACCCACTTTTGTGCTGTCACAACTCTACATTGGATCGGTGATCCTATCGGCATTTTTTTGGAATAGACCAATTAATATTTTCGAAGTGCAGCCTTCCATTGGTCTTTCCCCCACAATTTCACTTAGCTGCCACCCTACTTAATGAAATTATGACGTATTATGATGTTGGACTTGGAAACTTTCTCTGCATTTCAAAGGGTTAACTATTGCAGCAGACACATCAACCTTGTCCAATTCACACAAATTGCCATTCAGATTTTATTTTTAGCTCAACCTGACAAAGTCAATTCTCGTCCTTCAGTGTACGTATGTACGTCCACAATTTCCTTTGGCACACCACACAGCTCGCATTTATGATCAGATCGCTTTGAAACTTGGTATGCTTGTTTGGGGTGACTTCTAGATGATACCTCTTGATTTTCTTCCATTTCCATCAAAAAATGTTGCCTCTGGTAACAACCATTAAACTTTGTTTAGTCAGGCATCAATATATTCCCTACAGGGCTAATTTATGATCACTTTGACATTCTTTGAACTTAGTTTAGTCAGACCTCAATATTTCTCTTTGGCGCACCCTACAGGTTACATTTATGATTGGATTGCTTTGAAACCGGCATGCTTGTTTTGGGTGACCTCTAGATGGGAGCTATCGATTTTCTTCCATTTCCATCAAAAAATGTTGCCGCTGGCAATTTTCTTAGAACTTAGTTAAGTCAGACCCAATATTTCACTTTGGCACACCCTACAGGGCACATTTATGGTGGTATTGCTTTGAAACCTGGCATGCTTGTTTGGGGTGACCTCTAGATGGGAGCTTTCAATTTTCCCCCATTTCCGTCAAAAAATCTCATGGTCAATGACCTTTGAACTTAGTTTAGTCAGGTATCAGTATATTCCTTTGGCACGCTCTACAGGGCTCATTTATGATCAGATCGGGTTGAAACTTGGTATGCTTGTTTGGGGTAACCTCTAGATGGGAGCTATCGATTTTCTTTGATTTCTTTCAAAAAAATGTTGCCGCTGACCTTTGAACTTAGTTTAGTCAGACCTCAATATTTCCCCTTGACACACTCATCCGGGTACATTTATGAACGGATCACTTTGAAACTTGTTATGTGTGTCCATGGTGACCTCTAGATGTGACCTATTGATTTTTTTTCATTTCCATAAAAAAATTATTGTCGTAATCACCAGCCTTTGAACTTACTGCATTTGTGCAGCAACTTATCCCTTTTGCACTCTCTGCAGGGTATATTTATGAATTTCCATAAAAAAACAAAAAAAACATTACCACAAGCAATGACCTTCAAACTTAGTGCATTTGTACATTAACATCTTCCTTTGCCATGCCTCAGAGGGCACATTTGTTACGACCCGTAATGTAATAAATGTCCATAATGTAATACCTACCCATAATGTAATACAAAAACGACCCATAATGTAATACGAACCCATAATGTAATAAAAAACGACCCATAATGTAATAAATGTAATAACGTGTAATAAATGTTAGGTACCCATAATGTAATAAAATTTTTAAAAAATTAGATACAAATTACACTTTTCCAGGCCCGTAATGTAATAAAATTCTAAGTTTGATTTTTGTTTTTTCTCTTTACTCCAGCAGTGCATTCGGCTACTTTCGACACATCCTACGCCTTCATCAATGCTGCCAATGGCCCCTATGCCGTACACAGCCAACATGTGTGGGTGTGTTGGGATTATGATGGAGAGTATTCCGGGACCTGGGGCAGGTGTACTCTGCTCTGAGTGGCAGGCATTATCCCTCTTCTATTTGTACCACCCACGCAAACGTCTTCCTCAATAGCCTCTACTGCCCTGCCACAAACATATAGGTCTACCTTACCAGACATTCAGTAATTTTGCTTCCAGGATGGTCATTTATAACTGCAATCATCATATTCGACCGGCTGTTCACTTGCATAAAAGCAGTGTGGGTAGCAGGTTCCTACTGTTAATAAATGCAAGTAACTCTGGCCAAAGTTGCTGGGGCAAAGGGTGGAGTGGGTGCCGTGGATTTGGGTGCACCAAGACTGGATAGTGGCGGGAGGGGGGGGGGGGGGGGGTAGTGTGGGATACAAGGAAAAGATGGAACAGAAGCAAGACGTTGAGTCAAACGGCGCAGAGGAATATCGGGAGGCGATATGGTAGGTGTACTGGTATTGGGATAGGGGATATCCTATAGCTCGATGGGATTTGGATTAGGCTACTTTCCTCCAAATTAAGCGTACCTCTGTCTCTCCAGTTTTCACTACCTGAACAAATTAGTCATTTCCCTGTACTGTACTACTATGAGTTTATGTCACACCCACCGCACATGGAAACCAATGAGCCCAATCCCAGGATGACACTTAATAACGACCACATCATATTCCCGATCCTGTGATAACATGTGTCAAGTAATATCATTAGTCCACCACACGGCCTTCCACTTAAACTACCTACAGTCATGGCAGTTCCTGGCAGTTGGCAGGGACTTCCTGCCAACCGCCTACTCTATCACATCGACTATTCGTGTGTTCATCTCCACTATTGTGCCATCTTCTCCTAAGTTACACTCAAACAACATACAAAGCTAGACACGAGGAGAAACATGGGCGTATCCGTTGACCGGGTGTGTGACCTTGACCATCAAACCGGAAACCTTGAACCTGTGTATAGGCTCCTGCTGGGCGATTGTCCTGAAACTTGGTGTGTGGTTCGGGCGCCCAACAATTTCGCCACACCCGATGCCCGTCATGTGTGACCTTGATATTCAAACCGTTGACCTTGAACCTGTATCTCGGTTCATGCTGGGTCGATTTTCGTGAAACTTGGTATGTGGGAGTAGTTCAGGACGCTCAATATATATATATATATATATAGAGAGAGAGAGAGAGAGCCCCGAACTACCCCCACATACCAAGTTTCACGCAAATCGGCCCAACATGAGCCGAGATATAGGTTCAAGGTCAACGGTGTGAATATCAATCAAGGTCACACATGACGGGCATCGGGTGTGGCAAAATTGTTGGGCGCCTGAACCACACACCAAGTTTCATAAAAATCTGCCCACACACAGGTTCAAGGTCACCGGATTGATGGTCAAGGTCAGACCTCACGGTCAAACGGATATGCCCATGTTACACCTGGTGTTTAGCTACGTATGTTGTTTGAGTGTAGTCTAGGAGAAAATGGCACAATAGCGGGGATGAACACGCGAATAGTCGATGTGATAGAGTATGCGGTTGGCAGGAAGTTCCTGCCAACCTCCAGGAACTGTCAGGAAATGTAGGTGGTTTAAGTGGTAGTCCCCACAGCTCAGAAAATGCTGTGGAATGCTTTTCCAATCAACATAGTCTCAAGAACCACCAAAACTACTCTCTATTATAGATCTTCATTCGTCCTGTGCATACTATGAGTGATGCCACACCACTGGTGAAATTTATTTGAGAATGCAATCCCCTGAGCTCAATACAAAGAGGCTGCTTTGTACAACCAAGTGATGTGCACATTAACTCGACTCAGTTGCTGGTCACAGCCACAGGTGAACATGACATTACTCTTAACCAATCTTCTCGCAAAGGTGGCCTGCATGGATGATAGCAGTCTGCAAGGCGTTTAACTTGCTTCGGTTCATATCAATTGAGGGTGTTCAATCTGGTGTGTTGAGGTTTTAGAAAAATAACACTGAGAGGAGTTGAAACCATTTCACTCAGGGCTGTCACTATTGAAACTGATACAATTTTTATTGAAAATGTAAGGTCTTTCTTACATGTGCGAAGTGCAAACTATTTGACTGGAAAGCATTTGATAATATTACTTGACACATGTGATCACAGGACCGGGAATATGATGTGGTCGTTATTAAGTGTGGTCCTAGGCTCGGGCTCACTGGTTTCATGGTGCGGAGGGTGCGACATGAACTTATAGTAGTACAGTACAGGGAAATTACTAATTTGTTTAGGTAGTGAAAATTGGAGAGACAGAGGATAGATTGTACGCTTAATTTGGAGCAAAGTAGCCTAATCCAAATCCCATCGAGCTATAGGACATCCCCCATGCCAATACCAGTACACTCACCATATCGCCTCCCGATATTCCTCTGCGCCGGTTGACTCAACGTCTTGCTTCTGTTCTATCTTTTCCTTGTATCCCACACTATACGCCTTCCCCCCCCCACTATCCGGTTATTGTGCACCCAAACCCCACTGCACCCCACTACACCCTCTGCCTCAGCAACTTTGGCCAGAATTGCTTGCACTTATTAACAGTATAGGAACCTGCTACCCGCATTGCTTTTATGCAAGTGAACAGCCAGTCGAATATGATGATTGCAGATATAAATGACCATCCTGGAATCAAAATTATTGAATGTCTTGTAAGGTAGACCTATATGATTGTGGCAGGGCAGTAGAGGCTATCGAGGAAGTCGTTTGCGTGGGTGGTACAAATGGAAGAGGGATAATGCCTGTCACTCATAGCAGAGTATACCCGCCCCAGGTCCCGGAATACTCTCTATCGTAATCCCAACACACCCACACATATTGGCTGTGTACGGCATAGGGGCCATTGGCAGCATTGATGAAGGCGCAGGATGTGTCATAAGTAGCTGAACGCACTGCTGGAGTAAAGAGAAAAAACAAAAATCAAGCTTAGAATTTTATTACATTACGGGCCTGGAAAAGTGTAATTTGTATCTAATTTTTTAAAATTTTTATTACATTATGGGTACCTAACATTTATTACACGTTATTACATTTATTACATTATGGGTCGTTTTTTATTACATTATGGGTTCGTATTACATTATGGGTCGTTTTTGTATTACATTATGTGTAGGTATTACATTATGGGCATTTATTACATTACGGGTCGTAACACACATTCTTTATCAGATTGTTTTGAAACTTTGTATGCTTATGCAGGGTGACAAAGGTAGGAGCTATCAATTTTCTTTTCATTTCCATCAAAAACTGTTGCTGTTAGCAGCAATCATTGAATTTATTGCACTTGTGCATTAACATTCTTCTTTGACATGGCCTACAGGGCACATTTATCTCCGGATTGTTTTTGAACTTGGTGTGCTCATTAGGAGAGAACTCTAGATAAGCGCTATTGATTAGCATTCATTTCTGTGAAAAAAGTTGCCATTTACAATAACCTCTGAACTTACTGCATTTGTGTATCAACATTCTTCCTTTAGCCAGCCTTACAGTTTACATTTAAAAATGCATGGATTACTCAGACATTGTGCACACACAATGCTGATATGTTTAAATTCACCAAATAACATTGGTACCAATGATCTTCAATTCTGCCATTTCACTTATAACTTACCAAGTTCAAGTTTGTCAAGTTGAGCTACAGTGTCATTGACACTTTCATTTTTAGCTCATCTTGACAAAGTCAAGCTGAGCTAATCTCATCGCTCTCCGTCCATCCGTCCGTCGTCCGTCGACACCATGTTTTGGTCTTCTCCAAAGCCACTGGGCCAATTCAAGTGAAAGTTTGAGTGATGGTCCCAAAGGGGCATTGCATTTTTGTTCAACTCAACATGCCCAGCCCCATAGGGAGGGGGTGAGGGAAAATGCTCCAGAATATTTTTAAAATCTTCTTCTCAAGAACCAGTGTGTACATTGACTTGATATTTGCTATGGATCTTCCTTTTGAGGTGTAGAATCAAGTTTGTTCAAACGAAGTTCGTGAAGCAATATTTGGCTTTGTAATGGGAGGGGTAAGCTTTTTGGCCCCGCCAAAGTTTCTATTTTCTGAACTGATGGTACGGTATGAACCAAATTTGGTATGTGGTTATATTGGGTCATAAGTACTTGACCCATGCAAAAAATAAAATTCCTGCATCCCCATGGGAGCTAAAAATAGAAATATTTTCGAACGCCCATATTTCCCAAACCACATGGAACAGAGAGCTGTTATTTGGTCATCGGTTATGTTAGGATGTTCTGTAATGGGCAACGAAAAAATGTTGACTCAGCATATTTGCAAAAATCTTTTCTCCAGAACCAGTCATCAGAATCTTTTGATATTTGGTATACAGCATTCATACAGAGGAGGGGGGTGGGGAGAGGGTGGGGGGGGGGCAGATACAAGTTTGTTGAAATAAAGCTTATTGGTTCATATTTGGGCTCACTACAGGAGCCCGAATTTTTAACATAGGGTAATATGGGGAATATTCTTTAAAAAGCTTCTTCTTCAGAACCACCAGTCAGAATCTCTTAACCTTTGGTATACATCATTGTTATGAGGGTCAGATTCAAGATTGTTCAAACCAAGTCCCTAGGTTAATATTTGGGCTTCCTACAGAAGCCCAAATTTTAACTTTGTTCAATATGGGGGTATTTTAAAAAAATCTCTTCTTCAGATCCACCAGTCAGAATGCTTTCATATTTGGTATGCAACATCTCCAGGGGGGTCAGATTCAAGTTTGTTCAAATCAGATCCCTAGGTATATATTTGAGCTTGCTATAGTAGCCCAAATTTTTCCTTAGTGCAATATGAGGAAATTTCTTTAAAAATCTTCTTCAGATCCACCAGTCGGAATGCTTTCATATTTGGTATACAACATCTCTAGGGGGATCAGATTCCAGTTTGTTCAATTCGAGTGCCTGAGTTAATATTAGAGCTCCATATGGGAACCTGAAATTTAACTTGGTACAATATGAGGGAATTTCTTCAAAAATCTTCTTCAGATCCACTGATCAGAATGCTTTCATATTTGGTATACAACATCTCCAGGGGGATCAGATTCAAGTTTGTTCAAATCAGATCCATAGGTTAATATTTGGGCTCGCTATGGTAGCCCAAATTTTAACTTGGCACAATATGAAGAAATTTCTTTAAAATTTCTCTTCAGATCCAACAGTCAGAATGCTTACATATTTAGTACACAACATCTCTAGGGAAGTCAGATTCAACTGTCTTCAAATCGAGAGCTTGGGTTAATATTTGGGCTCCCTGTGGGAGCCGGAATTGGCCATTTTGCTGAAGAATTAAAAATTTTGTATTCAGTACCCTCTAGAGGTGTATAACTAAGATTAATCCACATATTTTGTATCAAGGGACTTCATAGGGGAGCTCTACATTTTACTTTATGATCAACTGAAGAAAAGGCATGATGCCTAGATTATTTTTGTCACCCCTGAGGGAGTCGAGGATTGATAGTGTAGCCTATGGAGATGGCTTGCTTAATGTACTCATTCTTGGACTCTGTTTATATTGTGTTCTGTTCAAGATGAGCGCTTCAGGCCCCGTGGGGCCTCTTGTTCCATAAAATTTGCCTCTCATGACTTCATTCCTTTGTAGTGTTGATGAACAATGTCTAACTGAATGTGACCCCAAATACTTCTTTGAACCACTTTGGCAGGTGAGCGATTAAGACCCCTTGGGGTCTCTTGTATTATATTGGGGTTTAATGACACATTAACCGCCAGGGTCATATCATGTCAGTGACAGTTTTACAGGTGGAGGAAGCCGGAGAGAACCACCGAGCAACGATGAGCAGCTGTCAGCTCTCCAACATTGTAACTCTGAACTCTGCACCGCAGCACAGGCAGAGTTAGATTGGTTGAAGACATGCGCACTATCGACGTGCCGTACACGTTGGTACACAGTGTCATCGTGCCCCCATGTAGGCAATCAGGGTGAAGTGCCTTGTCCAAGGACACAACGCGGGAGCACGAATCGGTCGCTGAAATGGTCACCCATCCAACTACTATCCGCACTTAACTTCGGTGATTGTCGAGAACCACATCAACCCAGCTTTCAATTCTTTAGTAGTCTGCACCTCATATTATTCTTGTTGAAAACATAGCAGTTAGGGACAGAACTTAACATATTCTCAATGATCACAATTCTTGTCTTATTTCATAATCCTTACCTAAACATTGAACATTATCCTTTGCATCAAACACTACACACAATCAAGTTACGCTGCAGTGTCATTGACACTTTCATTACAGATTTTGAGCTCGGCAGGATGACTTTTTTGATTTTCAGTAGAGAGTGCATGAAGAAAGTAACCATAACACAAAGCCTGCATTTTCGATGGATACCTCTTGGAGTTTTTGTCTTGATGCATTTAATGCCTGAACTGTTAACATAAAATACAATTAAACTGTTTCTTACAGGTGTTAGCTTTGAATGGCTATCAGGCAACAAGTGTAAAAGTGAATTCAATGCCAAGAAGTCATGGATTTCAGAATATGAGAAACAGGTAATGAAGTATTTTCTGCAGTTGGTTTTGTATTGTACATTGAAGAATCTTGTCCCTTCCCTTTTTCAGCATCCCCCTCCCCACCCCTTCCCAACTTCCATTATAGGAATTGATCCAACCCAACCCATCTGCCCGTAAATTTTGTGAACACTGAACAAATGTAATGAGATTTTATAAAACTTAAGTGTCAAGATTTCACTTGGGTTATTCAGTCAATTTCATTGTATTTAGTGAGAGTTATGCCTCATTTTATTGAAAATTTGTCTGATTATAATGATTTTGTGAATGTATTAACTTGGAACAAATATAATCAGATTTTAAAAACTTGGTACAGGCATACATTACGTGAAGATGTCGCTCAGATTGGATACTCACCCAATTTTGTTGATTTTTTTTTTTTCATTGACATTTTGATCCACTTTTTTCTATGTTGTGCAAGGGATTATTTCCATTTGTTAGCTCACCTGCCTGGAAGTCTGAGTGAGCAAGAGTGAATCTTCATCTGTTGTCATCCATTGTAAAGGTGGTGTTTGTGTCTTCTCTATAACTGCTGAACTGATTCCAATAAAATTTCATGTGAATGATGACTGGAGAGGGGGAATTTCAGTTTTGTAAAAATTAATATTTTAGCCCCCACCCATAGGGAGGAAGTGGGAAAAAATTGCCCCAGTTTTTTTTAGCTCTCTTGTATAGGATGGATGGAATAGCTTGATATATGGTATTCTGCTGCCCTTGGAGGTGTACACTAAAGTTTGTTCAAGAGAAGCTTGAAGGGCAATATTTTCAGTTCTAGAAGGAGAAAATTTTTTGGTTCCACCTGAGATTCTAATTTCAGAACAGCTAGCCTGATTTAAATCAAATTCGATATATAGCATTATTGGGTCACAAGTACTTGATCCATACAAAAAAATATTTCCACACATTCCCGTGGGAACCATAGGAGCTAACATTAGAAAACTTTCAAATATCCCAAACCACATGGAATGGAGAACTGTTATTTGGTGTGAAGTATCCTAAGGACCAGTACAATTGGAACGATGAAAAAAATTCCAATTGGTAGTGTCATAAGGTGGGGAATTCAAAACTGTGCAGTCCGCATATTTTCAAAATTAAAGTCAGAATATTTTGATATACAACATACTTAGGAGGATCAGATTCAAGTTTGTACAAATCAAGTCCCCATATATTTGGGCTCCCATAGGAATTTTCTTACAAAATGAGGAATATTGTTTGAAAATAATATTCTGATCCACCAGTTAGAATGTTTTGATATTTGGTGTACAGCATCTTTACGGGGAGCAGATTCAAGTTTGTTAGCTTAACTTGACATAGTCTAGATAAGCTATTGCCATCACGCGTGCGGAAGTCTGTTAGTCTGCGAGTCTGTGACATCTGTTCACATTTCCTTTAGCACGGGCTACACCCCGCAGTTCTTGTCTGATCGTCACGAAATTTCATATGCAGGTTTGGGGTCATGTCTAGATGAGAACGTCCCCTTTTGGTCGCGATCGGGCAACCGGTATGGCTGCCCGAGCCCAAAACCCAAAAACCATTAGCACAGTCTACAGGTCGTATTTATGAAGGGATTTCATTGTAGCTTGGTAGGATGCCTCTGTATAGTGCCTAGACGAGAACGTCCCCTTTTGGGCATGATCTATCAACCGTGATGGCTGCCCAAGCCCGAAACCCAAAAACTTTTAGCACAGTCTGCAGGTCATGTTTAATGTGGAGGGATTTCATGTATCTTGGTAGGATGACTCCTTATGATGTCTAGATGCGAATTTCCCCATTTGGGCATGATCTGCCAACCGTGATGACTGCCCGAGCCCAAAACCCGAAAACCTTTAGCACAGTCTACAGGTCATATTTATTGAGGAATTTCATTGTATCTTGATGGGTTGACTTCATACAATGTCTAGATGAGAAAGTCCCCCTTTGGACGTGATTGGGCAACTGTGACGGCTACAGGAGCCCGAAGCCCGAAAACCTTTAGCACAGTCTAGAGGTCATATTTATGAAATGATTTCATTGTAACTTGGCAGGATGCCTCCAAATAATGTCTAGATGAGAACGTCCCAGTTTGATCGCGATCATGCAGCCTTGATGGGTGCCCGAGCCCAAAAACCTTTAGCATAGGCAAAAGGTCATATTTATGGAAGGATTTTATTGTAACCTGTTAGGTTGACTCCATATAATGCCTAGATGATGACATCCCCTTTCGGTCGTGATTGGTCAGTTGTGATGGCTACAAGTGCCCGAAGCCCAAAAACCTTGAGCACAGTCTACAGGTCATATTTATGAAGGGATTTCATTGTAACTTCTTAGGATCACTCCAGGTGATGCTCAGATGAGATTGTCCCCTATGGTTGCGATCATTCAACCATGATGGCTGCCCAAGCCCGAAGCCCGAAAACCTTTAGCACAGTCTACAGGTCTTATTTATGAAGGGATTTCATTGTAACTTGGTAGGTTAACTTCATATAATGTCTAGATGAGAACGTGCGATCATGCACCCATGATGGCTGCCCAAGCCCGAAGCCCGAAAACCTTTAGCACAGTCTACAGGTCATATTTATGAAGGGATTTCATTGTAACTTGGTAGGTTAACTTCATATAATGTCTAGGTGAGAACGTCCCCTTTTGGACATGATTGGGCAACTGTGACAGCTAAAGGTGCCCGAAGCCCGAAAACCTTTAGCACAGTCTACAGTTCATATTTATGAGGGGATTTCATTGTAACTTGGTAGGATGACTCCAAATAATGTCTAGATGAGAACGTCCCCTTTTGATCGTGATCATTCAGACTTGATGGGTGCTCGAGCCCAAAAACCTTTAGCATAGGTAAAAGGTCATATTTATGGAAGGATTTCATTGTAACCTATTAGGTTGACTCCATATAATGCCTAGATGATGACATCCCCTTTTGGTCGTAATTGGTCAGCTGTGTTGGCTACAAGTGCCCGAAGCCCCAAAACCTTGAGCACAGTCTACAGGCCATATTTATGAAGGGATTTCATTGTAACTTCATAGGATCATTCCTGATGATGCCCAGATGAGATTGTCCCCTTTGGTTGCGATTATTCAACCATGATGGCTGCCCGAACCCGAAGCCCGAAAACCTTAAGCACAGTCTACAAGTCATATTTGTGAAGGGATTTCATTGTAACTTGGTAGGTTGACTTCATATAATGCCTAGATGAGAACGTCCCCTTTTTGGACATGTTTGGGCAACTTTGACGGCTAAAGGTGCCCGAAGCCCAAAAACCTTTAGCACTGTCTACAGGTCATATTTATGAAGGGATTTCATTGTAACTTGGTAGGTTGACTCCAAATAAGGTCAAGATGAGAACGTCCCATTTTGGCTGTGATCATTCAGCCTTGATGGGTGCCCGAGCCCAAAAACCTTTAGCATAGGCAAAAGTTTATATTTATAGAAGGATTTCATTGTAACATTGTTAGGTTGACTCCATATAATGCCTAGATGATGACATCCCCTTTTGGTCGTGATTGGTCAACTGTGATGGCTACAGGTGCCCGAAGCCCGAAAACCTTGGAACACAGTCTACAGGTCATATTTATGAAGGGATTTCATTGTAACGTTGTAGGATCACTCCAGATGATGCCCAGATGAGATTGTCCCCTTTGGTTGCGATCATTCAACCATGATGGCTGCCCGAGCCCGAAAACCTTTAGCACAGTCTTAAGGTCATATTTATGCAGGGATTTCATTGTAACTTGGTAGGTTGACTTCATATAATGTCTAGATGAGAACGTCCCCTTTTGGACACGAGTGGGCAACTATGACGGCTTCAGGGGCCCAAAGCCCGAAAACCTTTAGAACAGTCTACAGGTCATAATTATGAAGGGATTTTATTGTAGCTTGGTAGGATGACTCCAAATAGTGTCCAGATGAGAACGTCCCCTTTTGGTCACGATCGTTCAGCCTTGATGGCTGCCTGAAGCCCGAAAACCTTTAGCACAGTCTACAGGTCGTATTTATGGAGGGATTTCATTGTAACTTGGTAGGTTGACTTCATATAATGTCTAGATGAGAACGTACCCTTTGGACGCAATTGGGAAACTTGATGGCTACAAGGGCCCGAAGCCCGAAAAACCTTTAGCACAGTCTACAGGCCATATTTATGAAGGGATTTTAATGTAACTTGATAGGATGACTCATTTTGGAATAATTTCATTGTAATTTTGTTGATATATGTTAACTGTGAGGGCCACATATATTAACTGTGAGGTCATATTAACCCACCCCTCAGATCTTTAGTACAGTGTACACCTCATATTATTTTTATCATAAACATAGCATACAGGGAACAGAAATGAACATATTCCCAATTATCACAATTCTTGTCTTATTTCATAATCCTTTTATAAACATTGAACATTATCCTTTTCATCAAACACAACACACAAGTTAAGCTACAGTGTCATTGACACTTTCATTGAAATCACGTCCCTGGGTTGATATTTGGGCTCCCAAATTTTTACTTTGTGTAGTATGATTATAAAATTCTTTAAAACTCTTATTCACATCCACCAGTTAGAACCTGTTGATATTTGGTATATGGAGCAGGTTAGATTCAAGTTTGTTCAAATCAAGGGCTTACTATTAGGCCGTTAACTTTATTAATCTATATTCCGTCGAAAGTGCTAATTTTCTGTTTATTTGTAATAATGCAATATCCTTGTTGTTTGGCAGTACTTATTATATTTGGAATCTATATTGTCTATGCCCTGTACATCTTTACCTACGTCAATCTGATTTAACCAGTTTTGATTGAACGTCTCAAACATTATGACTAAGTGGACATGCACATATACAATTTTTCAACTGCGACAATTTTAACCAGATTATCTCCCAGATTTATTATGGAGTTTCAAATGGGATTCTTGTGTGTGCAACTCCTACATTATTGAACTGATTTTGATGAAAGTGCCTAAACATGGCCACTGATGAGTGAACATGCGCATATTTCCAAATTTTCCATCTCTGATGATTTTTACCTGGTTATCTCCCCTTCAACTTAGAAGATTTAATATAAATTTGTATATGAGATTGTGTGCGGAACACTTCCTTTAATAATGTATCAATTTTGATCAAACTTCTCAAACATTATGACTAACATGTGGGCATGCGCATATTCCAAAATTTTTGATGAGCAACAATTTTAACCAGGTTATCTCCCATGAACTTAAGAGTTATATTTGGTTTTTGAAGCTCAGCATTTAGAGGTGCATTCTAGTAAGCACGAAGTGGGGCTATTAAACACCTTCAATGATAGTTCTAGTTAAAATCCTGCTGATCAAAACCGAACTTGACATGTGGGTTGCGTATGATAAGAACCCCATTTCTTTTTGGGGCATTGTGCAAAAGTTAAAGGTTACAGTGACCTTTAACTTAGAAATATTCATGGTTTCTGCTCTCCATTGTTCCGCTGCACCACTCAAAACCAAGCTTGACATGTGAGTTGGGTATGATGAGAAGAATCCTATTTCTTTTTGGGACATTGTGCTAAAAGTAACGGTCACATTGATATGTAACTTGCAAATTTTCATGGTTTCCTCTCCGGAGTTATGCTGGGCTAATGTATCTGTGTCGTTTTTTAGGGTGACCAATAAAAAAATAAATAGTGAAATAAAATTGTTAAGTGAGATGTTTGTTTCTCTAACAGATACATATATTCATTTCCTTTACAGAAATCAAAAACCTCATAGACAAAACATGGACAGAAATGGCAATGAAATGCGTTCAGATCGACACCAAAGTGGTGGGCATCGCACAAGTCCACGAAGTCTTGAAAATCCACATTCATCCTATCACAATCGAAGGGCAGACATTTCCAATAGCCAGTCACATTTTATCCAGTCAGCAATGCAAGCTCAGAATTTAGACACCCCTAATAATATAACTGTAAATAATAAACAGATAGACTCACAGATTCAAAGGTAAGTTTCTTTTTTTCTTGAACAAGATTCCCAAATCTCCTTGAATATTGGAAACTTCCTTGAAAACAATTGAAGAATGAGATCTCAACAGTCAGAGGAGATTCATTTCAGAAATATTTTGCCTCGCACCAAGCTGAATTGTGCTGGAATGTGGAGCCTGAATTTTAACTTCATGCAATATGAGGAATATTCTTCAAAAATCTTCTCATGAACTCCCACTCAGAATCTTTTGGTATATGGTATTCACCATCTTAGGAGAGTCTGATTCAAGTTTATTAAAATCAAGTCCCCAGGTTAATATTAGAGCTTCCTATTGGTGCCCGAATTTTACGTTGGTGCAATATGGGGACTATTCATTAAAAATCATCTTCTCCAGAACCACCAGTCAGAAACTTCTGGTATTTGGTGTACAGCATCCTTAGAGGTGTCTGATTCAAGTTTAGGGATTCAGTTTGTGCAAAGCAAGTACCTGGGTTCATATTTGCATTCCCTATGGAAACCCAAATTTTTACCTGGTGCGATATTGGAAATCACTAAAAATCTTCTCCAGAACCACCAATCAGAATTTTTTTAGTCCCCTACCGGCATCGCCGGAGGGGACTATAGGTTTGCACTCTGTCCATTCATCAGTCTGTCAGTCTGTCCATCTGCCGGTCTGTCAGTCTGTCGGTCACACTTTAGTTTTCTGGAGTTTTTTTGAAACGCTTCAACGGAATGATTTAATTTTTGGTAAACTACTATAGAATGATGACTTACAGATCAAGTTTGAATTTCATGCTGATTGCATTATTCTTGTGTGAGTTACGGCCCTTGGAAATATGGAAAAGCCCCAAAATATCAGTTTTCCAGACTTTTTTTGGAAACGCTTCAATGGAATGATTTCATTTTTGGTAACCTACTATAGAACAATGACTTACAGATCAAGTTTGAGTTTCATGCTGATTGCCTTATTCTTGTGTGAGTTATGGTCCTTGGAAATATGGAAAAGCGCCAAAATCAGTTTTCCGGACTTTTCCTGGAAATGCTTCAACGGAATTTCATTTTTGGTAACCTACTATAGAACGATGACTTACAGATCAAGTTTCATTTACACTCTGTCCATTCATCCGTCAGTCTGTCAGTCAGTCTGTCGGTCATACTTTAGTTTTCCAGACTTTTTTTCAACAGAATGATTTCATTTTTGGTAACCTTCTATAGAACGATGACTTAGAGTTCAAGTTTGAGTTTCATGCTGATTGCATTATTCTTGTGTGAGTTATGGCCCTTGGAAATATGGAAAAGTGCCAAAATAACAGTTTTCTGGACTTTTTTTGGAAATGCTTCACCGGAATTCATGCTGATCAAGTTTCATTTGCACTCTGCCCATCCGTCAGTCTGTCAGTCATACTTTAGTTTTCCGGACTTTTTTTGGAAATGCTTCGACCGAATGATTTCATTCTTGGTAACCTACTATAGAACAATGAGTTATGGCCCTTGGAAATATGGAAAAGCGCCAAAATATCAGTTTTCTGGACTTTTTTTGGAAATGCTTCAATGGAATTCATGCTGATCACATATAGGTTAAAACATTAATGCTCATTAGTCCGGTAGGGGACATTGCATTGCTTCAGCGATACGTGCTCTCTTGTTATACTTGGGTTTCCAACAACCTTGGGAGAGGGGTGGGTCTTGGGAACAATTTCAAGTTTGTTCAGATAAAGTCCCAGAGTTAATCGGAGTTAATATTTGATTTTCATTTGGGAGCCCGAAATTTAACTTTGCACAAAAGGGGAATGAATAGTCTTTGAAATCTTCTCAAGAACCACCATTCAGAATGTTTTAATATTTGGTATATAATACTCTAGCTGAGCTCAGATTCTAGTTTGTTCAAACCTTGTCCCTTGCATTTATATTCTGACTCAAATTTCAATTTAGTGTAATATTACAAATAATCTTTAAAAATCTCTTTAAAGATTCATTTCAGATTCAATTTATTTTATTTGGGCTCCCTAGTTAGCTCACCTGACTGAAAGTCAGGGTGAGCTTTTCTGATCACTCTTCGTCTATCCGTCATCCTGCGTGAAGGTGGTGTTTGAGCCTCTTTCTCCTAAACCACTGGCCACATTTTAATTAAATTTCATGTAAGTAGTGGTTATATAGGGGCATTTTTATGCAAATTAGATTTCGGCTCATATTGAACAGAGGGGTGGGGAAAAAATGGCCAAATTTTTTGAAAATCTTCTAATGAACCACCAGTAGCAAAGACTGATATGTGGTATGCAGCTTCCATTTGAGGTGTAGACTCAAGTTTGTTCAAACGAAGTTTGTGAAGCAGTTTGAGGGCAATATTTGCCTTTGTTCTGAGAGGGGCAAGAATTTTTGCCCCGCCCAAAATTTCTATTTTCTGAACCCAGAGGCCGATTTGAACCAAATTTAATATGAGGTATTATTGGGTTATAAGTATTTGATTTATGCCAACAATTTTTTTCCTGCAGCCCCGTGGGAACCGCAGGAGCTAAAAATAGAAAAAAATTAAAACGCCCATATCTCCAAAACTGCACGGCACCGAAAATTTTTATTTGGTGTGAAGCTTCCTTAGGACCAACAGAAAGGATTGGTAAAAAAAAAATTGCCATCGGTTTTATCATAGGGTACAGTTTCGGGACTTTGAAAACGTGCAGAGTCAGCAATTTTTAACACTGTAGCAATGGGAAAAACATTAAAAAATCATCTTCTCCAGATCCAGCAGGCAGAATCTTTTGATATTTGGTATGCAACATTATGGGGTGGATCTGATTCAAGTTTTTTCAAATCAGCCCCCTGGATTCATATTTGGGCTCACTATAGAAGCCCGAATTCGAACTTAGTGCATTTCAGGTAAATTTCTTAAAAAATCTTTTTCTCCAGATCCAGCAGGCAGAATCTTTTGATATTTGATATGCAACATTGTGGGGTGGATCTGATTCAAGTTTGTTCAAATCGGCCCTCTGGGTTTATATTTGGGCCCAGTATAGGAGCCCAAATTTGAACTTGGTGTTGGTGCATTTCAAGCAAATTTCTTCTCAAGATCCTGCACGCAGAATCTTTTGATATTGGGTATGCACCATGCTTGGGGGGGGTGAGATTCAAGTTTGTTCAAGCCAAGTCCCTGTGTTCATATTTGGGCTCACTGTGGTAGCCCGAATAATAACTAGGTTCAAAATGAGGAATTTTCTTTAAAAATCTTCTTCTGATCCAGCTGAATGTTTTGATATTTGGTATACAGCATCCTTAGGGGGTGAGATTCAAGTTTGTTCAAGCCAAGTTCGAAATGAGGAATTTTTTTGAAAAATCTTCTTCAGATCCAGCAGTCGGAATGTTTTGATATGTGGTGTGTAGCATCCTCGGTGGTGGGGGGAGATTCAAGTTTGTTAAAGCCAAGTCCCTGGGTCCATATTTGGGCCGAATTATAACTTCGTCAATATGAGGAATTTTTCTTTAAAAATCTTCTTCTTCAGATTCACCAGTCGGAATGTTTTGATATTTGGCATGCAGCAACCTTAGGGGGTGAGATTCAAGTTTGTTCAAGCCAAGTCCCTTGGTTCATATTTGGGCTCACTATGGGAGCCCGAATGACAACTTAGTTCAAAATGAGGAATTTTCTTTAAAAATCTTCTTCAGATCCAGCAGATGAATGTTTTTGGTATTTTTTATGCAGCATCCTTAGGGGGGGTAAGATTCAAGTTTGTTCAAGCCATGTCCCTAGGTCCATATTTGGGCTCACTGTGGGAGCTCGAATTGTAACTTAGTTCAAAATGAGGATTTTTCTTTAAAAATCTTATTCTTTTTTTTAGATCCACCGGTCAGAATCTTCGGATATTTGGTATAAGCTTTTCTAAATAGGAGCAGATGCAACTTGTTGAAATCAATTCCGTGGGTTGATATTTAGGCTACCATGTCAGGTGAGCGCCCTCAGGCCCCCTGGGGCCTCTTGTTTTGCTTGTTTCATAGAAAGGTTGTAAGTTGTGGTTGAAGGTAAAAATTATCAGGTAAATGCCATCAGATTCACATGAAAACTTTTTTGTGTAGTGCATTTGTCAGATTTTACACAATTACCTGAGTAAAGGATTAAAAGCCTAATTCTAACTGAATTTTTATGGCTGAACTAGAGTTACACACATATAGTTAACAGTAAGTTTTACAGAAGAAAAGTGAATCACTTTTGTTGTGGATTTTTCGTGAGGTCTGGGGTGAGGAAATTAGAATATCTTGGTATTTAACTGGTAGAGTGCTAAATTACTTTTCAATGGTCATTTGTAACGCAAGTATTTTTTTTCAAAGATATCACACTACCACTGGTAAAATAGGACCCAGTCTCCAAACTTAGGAAGTGCAAACCCTCTCTAAAATTGGCAACATGGTTTATTAACGCTGATCCCAGGTATTGAGTTGATACTCATGTTGTGGTCATGATTAGCCATTGTGCCCAAATATGTGACCTTAAACACCAATAAATAAATAAATCACACTACCAGCAAAAGGAAACTTAGTTTACCAAGATACTGCTGATAAATGTTTTGTTGCAGTTTATTGGAAAGTGGCAATTGGCACTCTCCAGTAAATTGTAACAAAATAATTTTATATTAATATTTTTCTTCTACTGCTGAGTCAGTGACAGATTAGCGCACACAGTGTAAAGCCACTATAGTGGCTTTCAGCACTTTTCAGTGGAGCCCTGATAGTGGCTTCTAGCACTCAACCAGTTAAGAGTTAAGGTAGCTTTGCATCTTTAGTTTCAATTTTCTTTCTTTTCATTTTCAGAAAAAGTTTTAAAAGTAGAAGGCGGCGGGAAGATGAGCATCCAGGAAGATTATCGGTGAGGCAGTAGTATTAGCAGACCTATATTACCCAACATTATTATATTGTTTGTGATTTAAAATGGAATATTTCATGTTTTAGCTCAGCCTACCTCAATGAAGATTGACTCCAGAGCTGATGGATGCTGAGTTGATATTCAGCTTTCTTTTCTCACAGGGATGTGATTAAACTCTTAGAAAATAAACTGAAATTATCTTTATCTAGTAGGAAGGGTTCCAAAATCAAGCCTTATGTCCCCATATAACAACATTCTGCAGAAAAAATACTTTTGGTGGCATTATAGTTCTTTGAATTTAAATGAAACTGGTTTGGGAATTAGATTTAAAAAAAAAAAAAACCCTGAAAAATCACACCCCTGTAATTTGAGTTGAAAAGTAAAGTTTGTTCAAAGGAAGTTAGTGGGGAATATTTGCAGTTCAAGAAGGGACAAGAGATTTGGACCCACCCAAATATTTAATTTTCAGATCTCCTGTTTTGATTTGAATGAAATTTGGAATACAGTATAAGTGTTGTGACATGTACTTGATTTCAGCTTTGATTGCATTTTTGTTCAGTTTGAAAAATCAGAAATGTGAAATATGTCTTGTCCTTTTTTCAGTCTTCAAAAGAGACCAAACTGCACACAGAACCCCAGTTTGAACTGGAATCCGCTTCATCTTTTCCACCGCTACCAGGATCTGTGGTAAGAAAATTATTTTCCAATAATTTTAAGTGTGAAGATTATTCTTCCAAAGAGCTGATTTCTTTTGTATAAAACAGATCATTAATTCTTCATTATTTACATGATTTCAGTGTTGTGTGAAAGTGTTAACTCTTAAGCCGCTGAGTATTTTAAAAATATTTTCCACCAAATCTAGTCATGGCTGCTGTGAAGCAGCCATGATAAGATTTGATTAAAATTTCATCTAAATATAACTCAAGAAATCATTGGTCAAAAAGTCCAATGTACTAGGGAAAGTTTGATTAAAAATGCCCAGATTATACTTATTTCAGTGGTAAGAGATTTTGTGTTCT
Organism: Pictodentalium vernedei; assembly: GCA_031216915.1. NCBI lineage: Eukaryota > Metazoa > Mollusca > Scaphopoda > Dentaliida > Dentaliidae > Pictodentalium > Pictodentalium vernedei. Next base: position 205,885,776 of record CM062294.1, on the reverse strand, counting down.
GGACAGGAATAAGCCCCAGCAGCAGACAGAGATAGTGTTCAATTAGGGTCTATTTGTTATACCCCCCCGCCCCCCTTCCCAATAAAGGGTATTTTTTGTTGGGTTTTGGGGGTGTGAACTGTTTTTAGCTTCCCCTTGCATCCATGCACAGATTTTAAATTCTCTGCAATAACTTTTGACTGCCAACTTGAATTAAATGCCTTTTGGCAAACTTTCATATCTAGGTAAAGTTTGATGTTGAAGCATTTTGGAACATGTTTATATTTTCCAACCCAGTGTTTTCTTCTAAACAGTTTGTGAGCCCATATTGTAATAAGCTACTGAGCTCATTCACAGATGGGCTGTAAACTGTTTGTTAGCTCAACTTGACACCGTCAAGTATGAGCTATTGGCATGAGTAGCAATCCGTCGTATGTCCATCCATCCGTACATCCGTCCGGGCACACATTCATTTCCATAAGTGGTAGGAGGTGTGGTCTAACACAAAAGATTTCTATTGTCTGAGTACCAGGTATTGTTTCCTTAAGTGGTAATCCGTTTGTCATTATGTGTTAGGGGGTTGGGTTTGCAACAGAAGAAAAACTACTTAAGGCCCAAACTTATGGGCATCCATTCGTACGTACGTCCCCCTGTCTTCACAATTCCTATAGCACACCCTACAGGCTGCACATCTCGCCCGATCATTTTCAAATTTCATACTTTGTTAGCTCACCTGACTGAAAGTCAGGGTGAGCTTATCTGATCACTTTTCGTCTGTCATCCATCGTGAAGGTGGTGTTTGGGCCTTTTTCTCCCAAACCACTGGCTGCATATTAATGAAATTTTATGTGAGTAATGGTTATATAAGGGCATTTTGATTTTTATCCAAATTAGGTTTCAGCTCATATTGAGCAGAGGTGTGGGGAAAAAATGGCCAAATTTTTTGAAAATCTTCTTCTAATGAACCACCAGTAGCAGAGACTTGATATGTGGTATACAGAGACCTTTTGAGGTTTAGAATCAAGTTTGTTCAAGAGAAGTTTGTCTGGCATTATTTGCCTTCATTATGGGAGGGGCAAAAATTTTGGCCACGCCTAAAATTTCTATTTTCAGAACCGTGAGGTCGATTTGAACCAAATTTGATATGAGATGATAATGGGTCATAAGTAGTTGATTGATGCAAAAAAAATTTTCTCATTGCCCCGTGGGAACCTCGGGAGCTAAAAATAGGAAAAACCTTAAAACTGCCATATCTCCAAAACTACACGGCACAGAGAATTCTTATTTTGTATAAACCTTACTTTTATCCAGTAGAATAGAGTGGTTAAAAAAAAATCCCTATCGGTTTGATCACAAGGTACTTTTTTCAGGACTTTGAAAAAGTGCTGAGTCAGCACTTTTTAACACTGTAGGCAATGGGAAAAAGATTAAAAAATCTTCTTCTCCAGATCCAGCTGGCAGAATCTTTTGATATTTGGTATGCAACATTGTAGGGTGGATTTGATTCAAGTTTGTTCAAATCGGCCCCCTGTGTTCATATTTGGGCTCACTATAGGAGCCTGATTTCGAACTTAGTGAATTTCAGGAAAATTTCTTCAAAAATCTTCTCCAGATCCAGCAGGCAGAATCCTTTGATATTTGGTATGCAACATTGTGGGGTGGATCTGATTCAAGTTTGTTCAAATCAGCTCCCTAGATTCATATTTGGGCTCACTATAGAAGCCCGAATTCGAACTTAGTGCATTTCAGGCAAATTTCTTAAAAAATCATCTTCTCCAGATCCAGCAGGCAGAATCTTTTGATATTTGGTATGCAACATTGTGGGGTGGATCTGATTCAGGTTTGTTCAAATCGACCCCCTGGGTTTATATTTGGGCTCAGTATAGAAGCTTGAATTTGAACTTAGTGCATTTCAGGCAAATTTCTTCAAAAATCTTCTTCTCCAAACCCAGCTGGCAGAATCTTTTGATATTTGGTATGCAACATTGTGGGGTGGATCTGATTCAAGTTTGTTCAAATCGGCCCCCGGATTCATATTTGGGCTCACTATAGAAGCTCGAATTCAAACTTAGTGCATTTCAGGCAAATTTCTTCAAAAATCTTCTCAAGATCCAGCAGGCAGAATCTTTTGATATTTGGTATGCAACATTGTGGGGTGGATCTGATTCAGGTTGTTCAAATCGGCCCCCTGGATTCATATTTGGGCTCACTGTAGAAGCCTGAATTCGAACTTAGTGCATTTCTTGCAAATTTCTTAAAAAACCTTCTTCTCCAGATCCTGCAGGCAGAATCTTTTGATATTTGGTATGCAACATTGTGGGGTGGATCTGATTTAAGTTTGTTCAAATCGGCTCCCTAGATTCATATTTGGGCTCACTATAGAAGCTCGAATTCAAACTTAGTGCATTTCAGGCAAATGTCTTTGAAAATCTAATTAAGATCCAGCAGGCAGAATCTTTTGATTTTGGGTAAGCACCATACTTAGGGGGGTGAGATTCAAGTTTGTTCAAGCCAAGTCCCTGGGTTCATATTTGGGCTCACTGTGGTAGCCCGAATTATAACTTAGTTCAAAATGAGGAATTTTCTTTAAAAATCTTCTTCAGATCCAGCAGTCAGAATGTTTTGATATTTGATGTGCAGCATCCTTAGAGGGGTGAGATTCAAGTTTGTTAAAGCCAAGTCCCTGGTTTCATATATGGGCTCTCTGTGGGACCCCAAATTATACCTTAGTTCAATATGAGGAATATTCTTTAAAAATCTTTTTATACCCCCGCTTCGAAGAAGTGGGGGCTATATAGGAATCGCCCTGTACGTCCGTCCGTCCGTACGTACGTCTTTCCGGACATGAAATTCTTGTGTGCGCAACTCCTCCTACATTTATCAATCAATTTGGACAAAACTTTTCAGACATCATCACTACTAAGTGAACATGCGCATATTCCAAGATTTTTGATCTGCGACAATTTTAACCAGGTTTTCTCCCTTTGACTTAGATTTATTGTGTCTTTCCATCCGAACAAATTCTTGTGTGCGCAACTCCTCCTACATTAATGAACCGATTTTGATGAAACCTTTCAAACATCATCTCTACTAAGTGAACATGTGCATATTCCAAACTTTTTAATCTGCGACAATTTTAACCAGGTTATCTCTCTTGAACTTTGATTTAATATGGGTTTCTACATGAAATTCTTGTGTGCGCAACTCCTCCTACATTTATCAATCAATTTGGACAAAACTTTTCAGACATCATCACTACTAAGTGAACATGCGCATATTCCAAGATTTTTGATCTGTGACAATTTTAACCAGGTTATCTCCCTTTGACTTAGATTTATTATGTCTTTCCATTCGAACAAATTCTTGTGTGCGCAACTCCTCCTACATTAATGAACCGATTTTGATGAAACCTTTCAAACATCATCTCTACTAAGTGAACATGTGCATATTCCAAACTTTTTGATCTGCGACAATTTTAACCAGGTTATCTCTCTTGAACTTTGATTTAATATGGGTTTCGGCATGAAATTCTTGTGTGCGCAACTCCTCCTACATTTATCAGTCAATTTGGACGAAAGTTTACAGACATCATCACTACTAAGTGAACATGCGCATATTCCAAAATTTTTGAGGTGTGACAATTTTAACCAGGTTATCTCTCTTGAACTTTGATTTAATATGGGTTTCTACATGAAATTCTTGTGTGCGCAACTCCTCCTACATTTATCAATCAATTTGGACAAAACTTTTCAGACATCATCACTACTAAGTGAACATGCGCATATTCCAAGATTTTTGATCTGTGACAATTTTAACCAGGTTATCTCCCTTTGACTTAGATTTATTATGTCTTTCCGTTCGAACAAATTCTTGTGTGCGCAACTCCTCCTACATTAATGAACCGATTTTGATGAAACCTTTCAAACATCATCTCTACTAAGTGAACATGTGCATATTCCAAACTTTTTGATCTGCAACAATTTTAACCAGGTTATCTCTCTTGAACTTTGATTTAATATGGGTTTCGGCATGAAATTCTTGTGTGCGCAACTCCTCCTACATTTATCAATCAATTTGGACGAAAGTCTACAGACATCATCACTACTAAGTGAACATGCGCATATTCCAAATTTTTTGAGCTGTGGCAATTTTAACTAGGTTATCTCCCTTTAACTTAGATTTATTATGGGTTTCTACATGAAATTCTTGTGCGTGCAACTCCTCCTACATTTATCAATCAATTTGGACAAAACTTTTCAGACATCATCACTACTAAGTGAACATGCGCATATTCCAAGATTTTTGATCTGCGACAATTTTAACCAGGTTATCTCCCTTTGACTTAGATTTATTATGTCTTTCCGTTCGAACAAATTCTTGTGTGCGCAACTCCTCCTACATTAATGAACCGATTTTGATGAAACCTTTCAAACATCATCTCTACTAAGTGAACATGTGCATATTCCAAACTTTTTGATCTGCGACAATTTTAACCAGGTTATCTCTCTTGAACTTTGATTTAATATGGGTTTCTGCATGAAATTCTTGTGTGCGCAACTCCTCCTACATTTATCAATCAATTTGGACAAAAGTTTACAGACATCATCACTACTAAGTAAACATGCGCATATTCCAAAATTTTTGAGCTGTGGCAATTTTAACTAGGTTATCTCCCTTTAACTTAGATTTATTATGGGTTTCTACATGAAATTCTTGTGCGTGCAACTCCTCCTACATTTATCAATCAATTTTAACGAAACCTTTCAAACATTATCACAACTAAGTGAACATACGCATATTCCCAAATTTTTGTTCTGAGACAATTTTAACCAGGTTATCTCCCTTTAACTTGGATTTATTATGGGTTTTCAAATGGGATTCTTGTGTGTGCAACTCCTCCTACATTAATGAACCGATTTTGAATACATGTTGCACATTGTAAATGTGTTTTTCCAAATGTAAACCATATATGTGTGGGCTCTTTAAGTATTCAGTGCTGTTCTGTGGAAGGCCACATGCAAATACAAATTTCAACAACAAAAAATGATCTTTATGTATACATTTCCTTATGGCCTTCGCCTACATGATCAGAAGTGCATTCCTCTAAAAACCCAAAGCGGGGGTATTAATCACCTTCAGTGATAGTTCTAGTTTTTTTTAGATCCACTGGTCAGAATCATTGGATATTTGGTATAAGCTTTTCTTAAAAGGAGCAGATGCAACTTGTTGAAATCAATTCTCTGGGTTGATATTTAGGCTAGCATGTCAGGTGAGCGCCCAGTCCCCTTGGGGCCTCTTGTTTAGAGTAATGTCCAAATGGTAGCTATTGATTTTTATGTCCCCCGACTTGGGTCGGGTGGCATATAGTGATTGAAGTGTGTGTGTGTGTGTGTCCGAGCCAATAACTCGAAAACTGTTAGGGCCACAGTCATCAAACTTCACACAATTATAAAGCACCGTGGGAGGATGAGTCACACACCATAGCCGGGATCATACCTTCAAGGTCAAGGTCACATTTCAAGGTCACACTAAAAATTTGTCAATATTCGTGTCTCAGCCATAGCTCAGAAACAAATCATAGTACAATTGTTAAACTTTTTACAAAGGTTAATGACAGTCAGAAGGTGTGTCACGTATAATAGTTTCCGCCGCATCTTTGGGGGGGGGGGGGGGGGGGGATGGGCAATGTGTTACCTTAGTAACATTCTTCTTGTTTTCTAATTTCATTGAAAAACATGGCCGCCGGTGGCAATCTTGGATTTGGCATATAAATTGTCAAAAATTCCATTAGCACATCCTACTGGCAGCATCTCTCACCTGATCTTTTTCAGATTTCATGTGTAGCTTTCGTGTGATGTCTAGATTGGAGCTATCAAATTTTTCTGAATTTCGTTGAAAAACATGGCCGGAAGTGGCTATCTTGGATTTAGCATATAAATTGTCAAAAATTACATTAATATACCATACACACCACAGTTCTCACCCAATCGTTTTTAAATTTCATATGTAGCTTTGGTGTGCTGTCCAGATGGGAGCTATCAAATTTGTCTAAATTTTGTTGAAAAATATAAACGGGAGTGGCCATCTTGGATTTGGCATATAAATTGCCAACAATTCCATTAGCACACCCTACAAGCCACATCTCTCTCCCGATCTTTTTCAAATTTTATATGTAACTTTGGTGTGATGTCTAGATGAGAGCTATCAAATTTTTCTGAATTTCTTTGAAAAACATAGCCACCTGTGGCCATCTTGGATTTGGCAAATTGTCAGCAATTCCATTAGCACACTCTACAGGCCGCATCCCTCACACAATCTTTTCTGGTTTCATATGAAGCTTTGGTGTGATGTCTTTTCTGTAGAGACTTGAGTGAATGACTTGGCATTACTGGAACTTTCTTTTCAGTTCAGTCCCTTCTTGGTCAAGCTGAGCTCCAGTGTCATTGACACATTCATTGAAACAAACAATCAAAATTTTCAGTTGAGTTCTGAAAATTGCTATTGTTGTCAGTTAGTCCTGTTTGGTAAAGAGGTAATATACGAACATTTTGTCAACGCCAAATTGAATGTAAATTGATATTCTAGAAAACTCATTTTATTCCAGAAAAAGTAACACACCAAATTTGAAATGAAACAAAGAGTGTGAATATTGAAAGAGTGCCCTTTGGAGTTGAACATGAGAATTCTTTTGTATAATGTATATGGAAAGATGCATTTCAATTTTGAGTTTCAAGTATGTTGGCAGGAAGGAAATCATTGCCCTTGTGGAGAGATGCATTTCAGTTTTGAGTTTCAAGTATGTTTGCAGGAAAGAAATCATTGCCCTTGAAAAGTCTAATTAGAAGTACATCTTAAAAATATATCTGATGTGTTTTCCAATGGATGGGTATTTATTAAGCCTATTGATGTTCAGTTTCAGCAAAAGTTTTGATCTGGCATGAAAACATCTTTGTTGGCTAAAATTTTGGAACCAAAAAGGTTTCTTTCAGTTGTGAAGTAATGTCATTGCGACTGATGAGTACTATCAATGACGAAACAAAATAAATATGTTAATACTTCATTTGGCATTAAGGTGTTGGAAATTGTGTTTGGACAAACATTAATTGTCAGTCATTGGTAATGAGGCATTATTTTTTCTTCAATAAACCATTATAGGTTATCAACTTTACAAAAGGCAGCATTTAATTTGATAAATACTTCATACTGTCGCGAGTCACTGACTAATAATTGAATCAGTGGCATACATATAACTTAGGTATCTGTCCTTTTGTCTGTCGAGGATTTTGTCAGAACTTTAGTGTTACTGAGTTTTTCTGTGACCAACTGTCCATTCACTATTGAAATATTTGCCAGATCATTTTCAAAATGTAACCAATCAGACGGCAAAGTACACCCATCCCTTCCCATTAGCGTTTTGGCACCAGAGCACTTTGTTTGGCACTAAAATATCCAGAATGGCTAAAAATGTGGCACCAGACAGTTTCAGTTCAATGTGAACACTTTAGCCCATATCCTCAGTTACCTAGGTAGAAACTTGAGGACCAAACAAGAACATTTGCAGCTCTTGGGCCAGTGAATAGTTTATTCAGTTGTCCATGAGCTGCAAATTTACTTTTTGGCCCATTGGGTGGCCAAGTACCAAATTGCCCAGTGTGTTCCTTATAGTACTGTGCAAGACCAGGAATAGTCTTGAACCTTCCTTTCTCTCATCCTTGAAAAGTCTTTCATTTACTATTAGCAAGTGCAGTAACCCTGTGATTGGTCTCCCATTTTCTTGATTTGCAGCTTTAAATACCAATAAAATGTTGATTTATATTTTGTAGAGTAACGCTACTCAAGAAGTGTTTGAAAGCAAACTGGCTGATGTTGTGAAAGGAACTGCCAAGCCACAAGTTAGAGAGTCACCTAAGGTGACTTCAACAACATCATCACCGTTGTCTTCATCATCTCAGGGTGTGGTTGCAGCAAAGGAAAATGCTAACCCCGCAGCAAATACCACAAACAATAATTCTACACAATCAGTTTGTCCTGTCTCTAGTGGAAAGTAAGTTGAATATTCTTGTCTTCAAAATTCTTTGTTTAAAACCTGACACTTGATATTTTACATTGATCTTACATTAGAGATTTGAGCACTGCCAGGTAAATGCTCTGTGTGTTTGGTTTTTATGTTAATTTAGAATTTACTATTTCTACAAAAAGTGCATATTTAAGTCCCCACAAAGTAGAACTTCTGTTCCTTAGGCCATTTTTTGTAAAACTGCATGTGGGCGGGCATTTTTTTATTTTATTTTTTATTTTTGTAATTATTTCTTTATCATCAAAAGTTCATGTTCTTGGTTTGTTTTATGTTTTAGGCCCCATAATCTTAAGAATAGCATGGGTGGTGGTGTATTTCGTCCCTCGAGTGTAAGAAGGCTTTGCGATGCTAAAGCATTGCAAATCCTTGTTGCACTCAAGGGACAGATTTATAAATTTTATTAACTTGGGTAAAATATCAAATATAAACCATTTAATTTTTATTTTTGTAAGTTTGCATTGGTTATAAAAAAGAGAGCATGCTGCAGCCAAAAGGACCATGTGGGAGGCCGAAGAAACAGATTTTTTACTTTTTGTAGGCCTTATCTGTTCTCTTTTAGCTTTTTGTCCTGTCGCATCGCCAGTATTTTCCAAGTGAATAGATACTTAAAATATTTGCCTTACTGGAATGCATTGTCAAATTAACTCTGGACACTGATGTCAAAATAGTATACTTTCAAACTGCAAATTTCTCCCATAATGCAGCTTGGAATTTAACAACTTCAATCATGTTTAACGAGTTCATAGAGTTGTGCCAAACCAGTCAAATTTATTGAATTGGTCAAATTGGAACCATTCAATTAATGTGATTTAGTTGTTTTTGTGGCCATAATTTGCACTTGTAATGTTGATTTGAGAAGTATGCGCCTTTAAAACCAGGGAATCAGTTTCATTCTTGAGATTGTTGTCATTTACTTACATGCACTCGGCAATATCAGCAATGGCTATGGAAAATCATGACAAATCAACAGGGCAGCCAAGCAGATGAATTTAAAGGTTTTTATACGGCCTCTCATATGAGCATTGTATGGCAATGTCCGTCCATCTGTCTGTCCATCCCTGTCAGTCCATCCATCCATCCATCCGTCTGTCTGTCCATCCGTCCGTCCGTCTGTCCGTCCATCCATCCATCCATCCGTTAACTTTTGTTTGTCCATGCGATAACTTGAAAACAATACATCCAACAGATACTGTTTTTTATGGTTGATTAATCATGGCTAGAGGATGGTTCCTTTCGATAATCATCATTCTGGCATGTCCAATATGGCCACCGTGGCAACCATCTGGGAGTTTTGGTGACTTGATTCTCCACGCTATAACTTGAAAACAATATATTCAACTTTAATGGGTCGTAAGCCAGGAATGTACAATTTTGTTTGAAGGAATTCTTGACCTTTTGTTCAACTAAACATTTCTTCACAAGTGCAATTTCTTAACAGGTGGCCATATATTGATCCACCGCCTGGAGGTGCCCTTGTTTCATGTCCTGAGAATCTTTGGTCAAAATTGTTGCAGGGCCCAATAAAAATCCATCTGATATATACCACTGAAAACATGGTGATTCCCACTTTCAAGTTGTCGGTTGCAAAGTAAAACATCCTTGCCTGATTACCAGCATCTTCATCAGGTATTTTATCTGTGATTTCCGCATTGACATCCTGACATCCTGACATGAATCCCAGCCCTGATATACTCTCTTTCTAGATCAAGAGAATCTTGGAGGGCTCAACAAATGAATTAATTGCTCTTGGTCTACCAAGCAGACTATCCAATAGTCCATGAGCAACAGATTGGCTTGTTGGGTCCTCAAGTTTCTATTGGTCTTCCAAGTAAAAATATGGGCTGATATTCACCCACAGATGGAAGAGTACCAAATCACCCTACATGGGATGTATCATTAAAGGATTTGTCAACTATGATTATGCTTGTACTTCTACCATTTAGTAGCCACAATCAATACATTGATTATTCTATTTTATGAGGAGTGCTTATCTGATAAAAAAATAAAAACACTTTAAGCTAGTTTTACTTGTATAACTTGGCCTTGAAGCATTCAGCACTCCTGATGATTACTGTGTTATTCGGTAGAATGTTCCAATCCAATTGTTCTCAGCAATCCTTCCTAACTTTTTTAGCTCACCTGAGCGAAGCTCAAGGGGGGCTTTACTAATCACTTTCCTTCTGTCATCCGTCCGTCCGGCGTTAACTTTACATTATCGACTTCTTCTCACAAACTACTCAACCAAATTGAACCAAATCTGGTGTGCATGTTCCCTATCATATGTCAATTCAAGTTTGTTCAAATCAAGTTCACCCGCCCCTTGGTAGGGCCACGCCCAAAAAGTGAGCCTAAATCTTGAAAAATCTTCTCATGAACCAGCAGTAGCAGAGACTTGATATTAGGTGAACAGCTTCCTTTTGAGGTGTAGACTCTGATTTGTTCAAGAGAAGTTCTAGGGGCTATATTTGCCATTGTTATGGGAGGGGCAAGAATTTTTACCCCGCCCAAAATTTCTATTTTCCAAACCGAGAGGCTGATTTGAACCAAATTTGACATGAGGTTTTATTGAGACATAAGTAGTTAATTTATGCCCAAAAAAATTTTCCTGTCGCCCCATGGGAACCGCAGGAGCTAAAAATAGAAAAAAATTCAAATGCCCATATCTCCAAAACTACACGGCACTGAGAATTCTTATTTGGTGTGAAGCTTCCTTAGGACCAACAGAATGGAATGGTAAAAAAAAAAATGCTATTGGTTTTATCATGGGTACCCTTTTGGGACTTTGAAAAAGTGCTGAGTCAGCATTTTTTAACACTGTGGGTAATGGGAAAAACATTTAAGACTACTCTTCTCCCAAACCACTGCTCCAAAAGCTTTCATTTCACATATAACATCTTTGGAAGATTGTTTCACATGTTTATTGAAATCAAATTCCTGGGCCCATATTTGGGCTCTCTATGCGAGCCCAAATGTTTAAATTAGTGCAGTATGAGGAATATTCTTTAAAAATCTTCTTCTTCAGCTCTATCAATAAGAATCTTTTGATATTTGGTATGCAGCATTCTTAGGAGGGTTAGATTCAAGTTTGTTCAAGCCAAGTCCCTGTGTTCATATTTAGGCTGAAAATTTGGGGTCCCAGTCCGAACTTAGAAATTTGGGACCAAAATCCGGAAATGAGGTTTTTGGTTTTTTATGCGTTTCGCTCAATTTTAAGACAATTTTTTTAGCTCACCTGACTGAAAGTCAGGGTGAGCTATTCTGATCACTTTTCGTCTGTCGTCCGGCGTCCGTCGTGAAGGTGGTGTTTGGGCTTCTTCTCCCAAACCACTGGCCGCATATTAATGAAATTTCATGTGAGAAGGGGTTGTGTCTGCGGACACCGATTTTTTGTCAAATTAGGTTTCGGCTCACATTGAGCAGAGGGATGGGGCAAAAATGCTGCAATTCTTAAAAAATCTTCTTCTCAAGAACCAGCAATAGCAGAGACTTGATATTTGGTATGCAGCTTCCTTTTGAGGTGTAGACTCAAGTTTGTTCAAGAGAAGTTGGAGGGGCTATATTTGACGATGTTAAAGGAGGGGCAAAAATTTTGGCCCCGCCCCAAATTTCTATTTTCCAAACCACAAGGCCGATTTGAACCAAATTTTACATGAGTGCTTATTGGGTCATAAGTACCTAATTTATGCCGAAATTTCTTTCCCCATAGCCCCGTGGGAACCACAGGAGCTAAAAATAGAAAAAAATGAAAACGCTCATATCTCCAAAACTACACGGCACTGAGAATTCTTATTTGTTGTGAAGCTTCCTTAGGACCAACAGAATGGAATGATAAAAAAAAATTGCCATCGGTTTTATCATGGGGTACTTTTTGGGGAGTTTGAAAAAGTGCTGAGTCAGCATTTTTTAACACTGTGGGTAATGGGAAAAACATAAGACTACTTTTCTCCGAAAGCACTGCTCCAAAAGCTTTAAAATTTCACATATAACATCTTTGGAAGATTGTTTCACATGTTTATTGAAATGAATTGCCTGGGTGGATATTTGGGCTCTCTATGGGAGCCCAAATGTTTAAATTAGTGCAGTATGAGGAGTATTTTTGAAAAATCTTCTTCTTGAGATCTAGCAATAAGAATGTTTTGATATTTGGTATGCAGCATCCTTAGGGGGGTGAGATTCAAGTTTGTTGAAGCCAAATCCCTGGGTTCATATTTAGGCTGAAAATTTGGGGTCCCGTTGTGGACTTCGAAATTTTGGACCAAAATCCGAAAAAAAATTTTTTTTTGTTTTTTATGCGTTTCGGTCAATTTTAAGACAAAAAAAAATTTTTTTTTTCCCCCTGAAAATTTGGGGTGCGAGTGGGACTTGGAAAATTTTGGACCAAAATCCGAAAAAAAATTTTTTTTTGTTTTTTATGCATTTCTGTCAATTTTAAGACAAAAAAAAAAAATAAAAATATTTTTCCCCTTAAAATTTGGGGTGCGGGTGGGACAGAAAATTTTGGACCAAAATGCGAAAAAAAATTTTTTTGTTTTTTATGCATTTCTGTCAATTTTAAGAGAAAATTTTTTTTTTTTTTCTCCCTAAAAATTTTGGGTCAGGGTTGGACTAAAAAAATTTTTTGGGGATTTTGGTCCAAAATTTTCTAAGTCCCACCCGCACCCCAAATTTTCAAGGGAAAAAGAAAAAAAAAAATTTTTTTGTCTTAAAATTGACAGAAATGCATAAAAAACAAAAAAAAAAATTTTGGGGGATTTTGGTCCAAAATTTTCTAAGTCCCACCCGCACCCCAAATTTTCAGGGGGGAAAAAAAAAAAAAATTTTTTTTTGTCTTAAAATTGACAGAAATGCACCAAAATCCCAAAAAAAATTTTTTTTTGTTTTTTATGCATTTCTGTCAATTTTAAGACAAAAAATTTTTTTTTTTTTTCTCCCCTGAAAATTTGGGGTGCGGGTGGGACTTAGAAAATTTTGGACCAAAATCCCAAAAAATTTTGTTTTTTGTTTTTTTATGCATTTCTGTCAATTTTAAGACAAAAAAATTTTGGACCAAAAATCGAAAAATTTTTTTGTTGTTTTTTATGCATTTCTGTCAATTTTAAGACAAAAAATTTTTTTTTTTTTTCCCCTGAAAATTTGGGGTGCGTGTGGGACTTAGAAAATTTTGGACCAAAATCCGAAAAAATTTTTTTTTGTTTTTTATGCATTTCTGTCAATTTTAAGACAAAAAACTATTTTTTTTTTTTACCCTGAAAATTTGGGGTGCGGGTGGGACTTAGAAAATTTTGGACCAAAATCCGAAAAAAAAATTTTTTTGTTTTTCTCCCCTGAAAATTTGGGGTGCGGGTGGGACTTAGAAAATTTTGGACCAAAATCCCAAAAAATTTTGTTTTTTGTTTTTTTATGCATTTCTGTCAATTTTAAGACAAAAAAATTTTTTTTTTTTTCCCCTGAAAATTTGGGGTCCCACCCGCACCCCAAATTTTCAAGGGAAAAAGAAAAAAAAAAATTTTTTTGTCTTAAAATTGACAGAAATGCATAAAAAACAAAAAAAAAAAAATTGGGGGGATTTTGGTCCAAAATTTTCTAAGTCCCACCCGCACCCCAAATTTTCAGGGGGGGAAAAAAAAAAAATTTTTTTTTGTCTTAAAATTGACAGAAATGCACCAAAATCCCAAAAAAAATTTTTTTTTGTTTTTTATGCATTTCTGTCAATTTTAAGACAAAAAATTTTTTTTTTTTTTTTTTCCCCTGAAAATTTGGGGTCCAGGTGGGACTTAGAAAATTTTGGACCAAAATCCGAAAAAATTTTTTTTTGTTTTTTATGCATTTCTGTCAATTTTAAGACAAAAAACTATTTTTTTTTTTTACCCTGAAAATTTGGGGTGCGGGTGGGCCTTAGAAAATTTTGGACCAAAATCCGAAAAAATTTTTTTTTTGTTTTTTATGGATTTCTGTCAATTTTAAGACAAAAAATTTTTTTTTTTTTTTCCCCTGAAAATTTGGGGTCCAGGTGGGACTTAGAAAATTTTGGACCGAAATCCGAAAAAAATTTTTGTTTGTTTTTTATGCATTTCTGTCAATTTTAAGACAAAAAAAAAAAAAAAAAAAAATTTCCCCTGAAAATTTTGGGTCCGGGTGGGACTTAGAAAATTTTTGACCAAAATCCGAAAAAATTTTTTTTTTGTTTTTTCTGCGTTTTGGTCAATTTTAAGACAAAAAAAAAAAAATTTTTTTTCCCCTGAAAATTTTGGGTCCAGGTGGGACTTAGAAAATTTTGGACCAAAATCCGGAAATTTTTTGTTTGTTTGTTTTTTATGCATTTCTCTCAATTTTAAGACAAAAAAAAAAAAAAAAAAAAATTTCCCCTGAAAATTTGGGGTCCGGGTGGGACTTAGAACATTTTGGCCCAAAATCCGAAATTTTATTATTTTTTTTTTTCTGCGTTTTGGTCAATTTTAAGACAAAATTTTTTTTTTTTTTTCACCCTGCTTTTCTTGGGAGGGGGCGTATGCAGCTTATTCAAGTCAAGTCCCTGGTTTGATATTTAGACTACCGTGTCAGGTGAGCGCCCTCAGGCCCCCTGGGGCCTCTTGTTTTTTTTTACACTGAAAATTTGGGGTTCAGGTGAAACTTAGAAAATTTTGGACCAAAATCCGGAAATGAGTTTTTTTTGTTTTTAGGCATTTTGGTCAATTTTAAGATAAAATTTTATTTTTTTTTTTACACTGAAAATTTGGGGTCCGGTTGGGACTTTGGACCAAAATCCAGAAATTAGTTTTTTTGGTTTTTTATGCATTTTGGTCAATTTTAAGAAGAAAAAAAAATTTTAGTCTGAAAATATTTGGTTTGGGACTGAAAATTTCTGAACAAAAATCTGTTTTTTATGCGTTTATCTCAATTTTGGGACGTAAAAGTGCAGGAACTGAAAATAGAAGGAAAATCCTGTGTATTGTGTGGGCACAATCGCTTCATCTAGTTTGGTATATGCTTTTCTTAGGAGGGGCGTATGCAGCTTACACAAGTCAAGTCCCTGGTTTGATATTTAGACTAACATGTCAAGTGAGTGCCCTCGGACCCCCGGGGCCTCTTGTTTTACATGATGGTACTTGGAACCCCTTTATGTTTATATTATAGGGTAGTCAGTCCAGTTGGAGAGTACTCTCCATTACAGCTGGGTCGATAATCGGTATCGGCTATCTGTATTGGCTGATAAGTTGATTATCGGCAACATATCAGTATCGGCAAAAGAAGGTTTCTCAGCCTATATCATTGTCGATAATTTTTCAGCAGTTTTGCATAAAAAAAATCCAAAATATTTTTTGGCAAATCCTCATCGTTTTATGGTCATATTTTATAGAAAAAAAAAGATATTGGGATCTTCCGAGTTCTGAAATACTATTCTCGATATAATTACAACATGGTGAGTAATATTTTATTCAAATAAATCATTGTTCAGTGTTGTTCTCCTTATTTATTTATCACCTATTTTCGATTGTCAACAAAAGAAAATTCTCATTACTCCCATGTGCAATGTATACACCACATGTCACTTCACTGTCTTCAGTCATCTGTGAAGATTAAAGAATTAAGCATAGACCACACCTACAAAGGAACCATGACAAATCAGCAGCCTGCCATAGTGTCATGACTACAGTGCAATGCAAATGTGCTCAAAGTGTCCTGCTTCTGTTTTGATTAAAGTTAAACATAACTTATTCTTGACTGTTTGATACTCTGATGAAAGTTTTCATCCAGTGAATTTATGTCAGAAGGTTGAGTGATTATCAATATCAAAAGAAAGTGATACAGATTCAAGTCCAGCACAATAAGCAAGACATTGGTCACTCTTTGTTTTTTATTTTTAAAAAAGCACATGGCAATCATCCAGTTTCCTTTATGTGCTCTACACACTGATGTCCACATGCCAAAATTTCTACCTCTGAAATTTTAACATTTTGCAACTGTGAATTTAACCAATTCAGTCTTGTTTGATAGAGCTCTTTGAGCTCTGTGAAAAAAAGATTGAATTGGCTAAATTTCTAGTTGCATTATGAGAAAGATTTACTGCTTGAAATTTCAGTATTTGACATGAGTGAGTAGATAGAGAGTTAATTTCAATCACATTACTTTTTTTCAGAAGTTCAACAAAGCCACTGAGTAGCAATGATTCAGTGAATACTTCTTCAAATGAGCAGTCCCAGTCAAAACAGATGACAACCATTCAACCAATAAGTAATCATATTCCGCTGGCAAAGCAGGTTAGTAATTGTTTCCATAAGTGCTGAAAAAGGAAATCATGTAAGTTAACCATTTGGTCATAACAGTCCCATTACAGATTAACTGTGTGTTAATTTGGAACAGAATATCAGTTCTGGAAATGAGACAGGTGAGAGTGCAATTGCTCCCATCGGCACCTGTGATTTCTATTTTACGGGAACTAAAAAATGCACTTGTTGAAAAATATTGTGGAGTACTAATATACTGTCGGGGATATATAAATGTGTGTTGTTTTCAGAAAGCAGTACACTGGCCAGTGGGAAGTTACTGTCATAATTCAGCAATTCCTTATACATTTAACCCTTTGGACTTGAGTGGTATCTGCCATGCAGTTCAATGACAGCAATTAGAAGAGTCCATATTCATTATTTGGGGTGTCCAATCAGTATTTTCAACATGCAGCCTTGGGGCTACATGTTGAAAATACTGATTGGTCTACCCAACACATTTACTGATCAGCCATCCTATTTAATGACGTTATGCCGTATCATGCTCCTGGCTGGAAAAGCAGCCACTCAGGTTCAAAAGGTTAAGATTTCTGTTTGGTGACAGTGTTCCCTCGAAAATTCATATACTAACATTTTACGGGTGCAAATTGATCTCGTCTCTGATTTCACGGGAGCTTAAAACTGCACCTGTCAATTTTGTTCATTTCCAGAACTGTGATAATATAGTCGGGTCCATGATGGAAATATCTCGTGTTTGTTGATTCAGAAAATGAGGAAAACTTTGAGTAACTTATGCAAATCTTGGATGAAACACTTGACAGCAGAAAGAGACCAATTGATAAGCCAAGTTTCAGTCTGATCTGAACAGAATATTTTATGCAAGATTTGCGTAAATTAACATTCTGCATATTTCCCCTTCTCTGATTCCACCAATACAAGAAGTTTCCACTTCTGTCATTAGTCTGCCGTTAAGCGATAGCAAAAATTGTAACCAGGAAAAGCTTATAACTTTTCTGGTAGAGGGTAATCCATGAAATTATTCAAAACTAGTTTCTTTAAGGCCTCGGCTGTATGTAGGTGGAATTTATTTTTGGCTATACAAAAAATACTGTATATATCAAACACTGACCAACTTCCATGAGTGATTTTTGTTTTTCCATGAATATTTTTCACACAACATTTACATTAAACATATCAAAATTCATTGATCTGCTTTTAGTTTACCTCAAAAGAAACAAAAAAACAAGAAAACATTCATTGGTCTCGTGCCATCACTGTAATACCTGATCGAGAGTTTCTGTATGGATTCAAAAAATTGGGTATAAACAGATTTTCATTAACTTATATTCCAGTTGTAAGAATTTGTTCACATATAAATATCATTTACTGTTATCTTCACAAATGAAAGTGATTCCCCTTTTTCTTGTATCTTGCATTCTAAACTGAACTGAAATATCAGATATGTGCACCTAATTTATTTGGTCCACCCATCTTCAGCCTATGACTTATTAATACTTGAAACCAACAGATAATTATTATCTTATGACCTGTTCATTAGCTTGTCTGACTTTCAGTCAGGGGAGCTATAGTGATCACTCACTGTCCGTCGTCCGTGAACATGGTGTTTGCTTCTTCTCCTCTAAAACCGTGGAACCGATTTAATTGAAATTTGAGATAATAGTTTGTTATGACATCGCATTTTGATTTTGTTCAAATCAGGTTGCCTCGCCCCTCCCCTCGATAGAGCCACTCCAAAATAGTGTGCTTAAATCTTAAAAAATCTTCTCATGAACCAGCAGTAGTAGAGACTTGATATTTGGTGTGCAGCTTCCTTTTAAGGTGTAGACTCAGATTGGTTCAAGAGAAGTTCGAGAAGCTATATTTGCCTTCGTTATGGGAGGGGCAAGAATTTTTGCCTTGCCCAAAATTTTTATTTTCCAAACCGAGAGGCTGATTTGAACCAAATTTGGGATGAGGGCTTATTGGGTCATAAGTACTTAATTTATGCCCAAAAATTTTTTCCCGTCGCCCCATGGGAATCGCAGGATCTAAAAAGAGAAAAAAATTAATATGCCCATATCTTCAAAACTACATGGCACTGAGAATTCTTATTTGGTGTGAAGCTTCCTTAGGACCAACAGAATGGAATGGTCAAAAAAAAATTGCTATCAGTTTTATCATGGGTACTTTTCTGGGACTTCGAAAAAGTGCTGAGTCAGCATATTTGTCCCCCGACCCTTCGGGGGACTATTGTAATCAGCAGTGTCTGTCCGTGCGTCACACCCTTGTCCGGATGATAACTTTAGTTTGGATGATTTTACTGAAACTAAATTTGGTATGTGTCTTACTTGGGTGGAAATGCAGGTCAAGTTCGAAAATGGGCACGCTCCACTGATTTCTACTGGATTTATTCCCCTTTTTCGACTTAAAAAATACAGTTTTTGTGTTGTCCGGATGATAACTTTAGTTAGGATCATTTGATTGAAACAAAATTTAGTATGCCGCTTATTTGGTTGGAAATGCAGGTCAAGTTCGAAAATGGGCACGCTCCACTGATTTTTACTGGATTTATTCCCCTTTTTCGACTTAGAAAATACGGTTTTTGTGTTGTCCAGATGATAACTTTACTTTGGATCATTTAATTGAAACAAAACTAAGTATGTGGTTTAATTGGATGGAAACACAGGTCAAGTTAAAAATGGCCATGCTCTGCGAACAAATTGCATCCTAACAGCTCCCTTGAATTTGCCATCTTGGTCGGGGGACCTGGGGCGTTGCCCTTGTTTAACACTGTGGGTAATGGGAAAAACATTTAAGACTACTTTTCTCCCAAACCACTGCTCCAAAAGCTTTCAAATTTCACATATAACCTCTTTGGAAGATTGTTTCACATGTTTATTGAAATCAAATCCCTGGGTCCATATTTGGGCTCTCTATGGGAGCCCAAATGTTTAAATTAGTGCAGTGTGAGGAATATTTTTTAAAAATCCTCTTCAGATCCACCCATCAGAATCTTTGATATTTGGTATGCAGCATCCTTAGGGGGGGGGGGGGGGGGGGGGGGGGGGGGGGGGGGGGGGGGGGGGAGTTTGTCCAAGCCGAGTCGCTGGGTTCATATTTGAGCTCACTGTGGGAGCCCGAATTATAACTTAGTTCAAAATGAGGAATTTTCTTTAAAAATCTTCTTCTTCAGATCCAGCAGTCAGAATGTTTTGATATTTGGTATGCAGCATCCTTGGGGGAGGGGGGAGATTCAAGTTTGTTCAAGCCATGTCCCTAGGTCCATATTTGGGCTCACTGTGGGAGCTTGAATTGTAACTTAGTTCAAAATGAGGAATTTTCTTAAAAAATCTACTTCTTCAGATCCAGCAGTCAGAATGTTTTGATATTTGGTGTGCTGCATCCTTAGAGGGGTGAGATTCAAGTTTGTTAAAGCGAAGTCCCTGGGTTTATATTTTGGCTCCCTGTGGGAGCCCGAATTATAACTTAGTTCAATATGAGGAATATTCTTTAAAAATCTTTTTTTTTTTAGATCCACTGGTCAGAATCTTTGGATTTTTGGTATAAGATTTTCTTAGAAGGGGCAGATGCAACCTGTTGAAATCAATTCTCTGGGTTGATATTTAGTCTACCTTGTCAGGTGAGCTCCCTCAGGCCCCCTGGGGCCTCTTGTCTTCCAACTTTCCAATTGGGAACCCAGGGAATTGGATCAGTGCTTTTTTACTGCAGTAAACCAGTTCTGCTTTACTGGTACAATAGGACACAGAACTCAAACCTGGGGTGGAAGTCCTCTAAAGTGGGCAGCATAGGTATAAACTATTGGCTAAACTTGACTTCATCCCTATTTTGCGATTATGAGATAGCCAATAAAAATTACCTTCAACACCAATAAATAACAATTAATAAATTTTCTTACTAAATCAAAGATATTTTGCACTCTTGATGGGATAGTTTTTCCAGTTGTACTGCAGTAAGAGATGTGTCGATTGTCCAACTTTAAACCAGTGATTTTCTTGCTGCATATAAATTATGAATAATTTTTTGGAGACTTTGGTTTTTTACCAAGTTCAGGTTTGTTTCTTCCTTGTTTGTTTCTTTCTATAATATAGTTTCTGTAATATGTGAAAACCAAAAAAATAAAAGTAATGAAGAAATATGTTTTTTCCTGACAAAAGGTAGGACAATAGGTGGAAATGTTTTCACAGATATTCGAAGTGATTTTATGCACACAAAAAGTACACCCAGTTGGTCATATTGTAGCCCTTAAAGGCCTGGAGATATTTTTACATTTTTGCTACACCTTGACAGCCAACATCCTGTTGCTTTGCAGTTGTTTCTCGGCAAGTCTTGGCTGCCGATGTAGCAGGCTTGTTATTTTTGAAAATTGCAGAAGGGCCATTATGGTTTGCCTCAAATTACCACAGGAGGGCTTTTGGGTTCGCCTAAAATGACCCCAGGAGGGCCATTTATGATTTGTGGGGGCCATTTTGTTTCAGCCTGCTGGGTAGATAACTAATATAATTTTAAGGTACATGGATTGTGTAATTATGATGTACGTCATCACGTAATGTATAGATGCAGGCTTGAATATTTGGATGCAAGATACCAGGTTACCCATGGCACTCACTTGCATCCAAATAACCAAGCCCGTATCCATACATTACATGATGACTGTACAAGTCAATGAAGCCAGTGCACTGTGCTTACTGCCAGATGAGCCTGAATTTGGCCCTTAAGAGTTAAGTATATGAGTATGAGAGTAAGATATCTGTGCAGCTCTGTTTAATAGTGATTTACTTACTTACTTCCTTGTTTTAATGCTCATATGAGAGGGCCATATTATGGTATGGCAATCTCTGTCTCTGTCGGTCCGTCCGTCTGGCTGTTAGCTTTTGTTTGTCCATGCCATAACTTGAAAACAATACATCCAACAGATACTATTTTTTTATGGTTGACGAGTCATGACTATAGGATGGTTCCTTTCGATAACCAGCATTCTGGCATATCCAATATGGCCACCATGGCAGCCATCTTGGATTTTTAGGGACTTTTGATTGTCCATTTGACAATCCAAAAGATACTGTTTTTTTATGGTTGATTAGTCATGACTAGTGGATGGTTCCTTTCGATAACCAGCATCATTGTCCGTCTGTCCATCCATTTGTCTGTCTGTCCCTCCATCCGTCTGTTAACTTTTGTTTGCCCACATGATAACTTGAAAACAATACATCCAACAGATACTGGCCGCCATGGCAACCATCTGGGAGTTGATTCTCCACGCAATAACTTGAAAACAATATGTTCAACTTTAATGGATTGTAAGCCAGGAATGTACAATTATTTTTGAAGGAATTATTGACCTTTTGTTCAACTAAGAATTTCTTCACAAGCGCAATTTCTTCATAGACGGCTGTACATTGATCCACCGCCTGGCGGTGCACTTGTTAAACTTTTTTTTTTATTACCTGTGTTCACTTCATTTATTAGGGTAGCCAAATCCTGTATCGTAGATTTGAAATCGGTCATTGATATCCCTTTGTAATCATTGCTTCATTTCTGTGAGAACAAGGCTATTCAAAAGAAGTGTTCTTAAAATTGCTAAGGTGCACTGAGGAGCTAAAAATGATATTCTGTATATTTTGAGGTGAGTGATTTTATGTTCAGAGTCTGCAGGATGTAATACAATAGTGCTTCTGTAATTGTCTTGAACACTCTAAACAAAATAAAAAAATGCAAACAATTCCCTTGTTGACTTTCATCACTTGTCAGATCAAAGGGAATGTTGTATGCTACCAGTGGTATTTTCCATGCCAATTCAGTGGAAGAACTTGGAAGAGTCCATATTCATTATTTGTGGTAGACCTATCAATATTTTCAACATGCAGCCTTAGGGTGGTACATTGAAAATATTGATGGGTCTACCCCACACATTTACTGAACAGCCATCTTATATAATGACGTTATTACGTATCATGTTCCTGGTTGGAAAAGCAGCCGCTAGTGTTCAAAGGGTTAAGGTGTGCAAAAAAAGGTGTACACTGATTAGAAATAAGACTCTATGTGTACAGGCATGCTTAAAAATAAAGAGCTGGATAATTTGCCATTAGGCAGTAAATTTGTTGTATTTTGATTTTCATCATTCATTAAAGTTTTGGGCAAAATTTATTGGCGGCATTTAACTGCATAGTATTGAATTTAAAAAAAAACGTATAAAATTGACATTCAGGCTACCTTATGTTTTAAATTTTAAATCATAACTTAGGAGCCTCCATTGGAACAAGCTCATCAAGCTTATTGCATTGAAGGTTCATAAGCTATTTTTTGTAAGCAAAAACATGAGATTTTTATAACCCCCCCCCCCCCCCCCCCCAACAAGTTGTGGGGGTGTACTGGAATCTGTCTGTCTGTCTGTCTGTCCATAGACATAATTTTGTCTGGAGATTTTCTCCACATTTATAGACCAATCTGCTCAAAACTTGGTATGAATGTTCATCATCATGGGAACCTGTACATCTGCGATTATAGTTCCAGTCGGATTATTTTTGCCAGAATTATGCCCCTTTTCGACTTGAAAAAGCAGGCCAAGAATTTTGTCCCAAGATTTTCTCAGAAGTTCATTGGTCAATTCCTTTGAAACATGATATGGCTGTTTACTATCATGGGAACCTGTGCACCTGCGATTATAGTATTGATTGGAATTTTTTGCCAGAGTTATGCCCCTTTTCGTCTTAGAATGTCTGAATTTTGTCTGGAGATTTTCTGACATTTATGGGCTGATTCCTTTGAAACTTAGTATGGATGTTTACTACCATGGGATCCTGTGCATCTGCAATTATAATTTCGATGGGACCTTTTTTGCCAGAGTTATGTCCCTTTTCATCTTAGAATGCCGGAATTGCCTAGAATTTTGTCCGGAGCTTTTCTCAGATGACAATGGGTCGATTTCGGTGAAACTTTGTAAGGTTGTTCACTACCAAGGGAACCTGTGCACCTGGGATTATAGTTTTGATCAGACTTTTTTTCTCAGAGTTATGCCCCTTTTAATCTTAGAGTGCCTGAATTTTGTCCGGAGATTTTCTCAAATGTTTGAGTCGATTTCTTTGAAACTTGGTATGGATGTTCACTACCACGGGAACCTGTGCACCTGTGATTATAGTTTCGATCAGTCTTTTCTTTCTGGAGTTATGCCCCTTTTCATCTTAGAATGCCTGAATTTTGTCCGAAGATTTTCTCAAATGTTTTGAGTCGATTCCTTTGAAACTCGATATGGATGTTTACTACCATGGGATCCTCTGCATCTGCGATTATTGTCTTGATCGGACCTTTTTTTTTTTTTACTAGAGTTGTGC
Source organism: Pictodentalium vernedei (assembly GCA_031216915.1). Taxonomy (NCBI): domain Eukaryota; kingdom Metazoa; phylum Mollusca; class Scaphopoda; order Dentaliida; family Dentaliidae; genus Pictodentalium; species Pictodentalium vernedei. The sequence continues at coordinate 205,862,146 of CM062294.1, read as the reverse complement.
CACTTTTCGTCTTAGAATAATCATAGTGGCAGTGGGGTATGGACAGGCCCATCTGGGACAGTCACACCTCTAGTTCATCCATTCCTGAAACAATATTGAATGTTTTGTCTTCAAGTAGGATAGTGTTAATGGGCAGAAGTTTTCAGTTTTGTTGTTTTTGTTTGAGTACTTAGAAGCCGCGGGTTTATGAGCGGGCAGGCGTAACCAACATTTTTAGCGCAATAACTTGAACAAATATCAATGGATTTGGTCAATATTTGGTATGTGAGACTTAATGTCTTGAACGAGTTTGAAAACCGGTGTCCTTTGGCCATACTGAGCAGAGTTATGACCCTTAATTACTTCATATTTCCCGATTTTCAGCTCATTAGTGCAATAACTTGAACAAATATCGATGGATTTATTCAATATTTGGAATGTGAAACTTTATGTCTTGAACAAGTTTGAAAACCATTTTGGTTTGGCCAAACTGAGCCGAGTTGTGGCGCTCAATTAGTTAATTTTTGCCTGTATTTGGTTGAGTTGTGTTAACAACAGAGATCTTTTGGGTTTTGCGACGGTCAGTATACGGGCGGGTGGGTGCGCGTCCTCGCACTATTAGCGCAATAACTTGAATAAACATTCTCCGATTTGACTATTATTTGCTGTTCAGGTCTTTTGCAAAAATATCTCAAACAAGTTCAAAAACTGGACCGGCCCAATTTTTCGTTATGGACCTTAATCGATTTTTATGAATTTTGAGCTTGTTCGCACAATAACTCTTGAACAAACGTTCTCCGATTTGAATAATATTTTACTTACAGGTCTATTGCAAGAATATCTCTTGTGCTGCAAGTTCAACTGGCTTGGCCCGAATTTTTTTGTTGCACAGTTATGGGCCTTAATTAATTTTTACGAATTCTGAACTTATTAGCATTATAACTTGAACAAAGGTTCCAGATTTTACAACCGGCATATGATTGATAACCGGGTTATGGACATGCAACACTCTACAATTGCCACCACACCTCAAACAAATATCAATGGATTTGGTTAATATTTGATATGTGAGACTTTCTTAACAATTTCTTGCTTGAGTTTGAAAACGGGTGTGGTTTGGCCATACTGAGCAGAGTTATGGCCCTTATTTAATTTTTGACTGTTTTCAGCTTGTCGGAGCGATAACTTGAACAAGTATCAATGGATTTGATATTTTTATAATGGCAAGCTTTACAGGTGCAGAAAAATTTTACCCAGCATCAGCGTAATCATCGTTTTTTTTTTCTTCTTATTGGCAGTATTTATCAATATGGACAGTTCTTTTGGGAAGGCTTATGATGATGTTAAGATGTGATTTAACTCCTTGCATGCTGCTGGCGTTATTCCCGCCCAGGATATAATTTCTCTTGCCACTGAAATGAGGATAATTTGGGTTCATTTAATCAAATTTTCCTCCAGTAAATTGAATGGATTTTTTCAATGATTTTTAGCTCAACTTGACAAAGTCAAGCTGAGCTATTGCCATCACTTCTCGTCCGTCGGCATATGTACGTACATACGTACGTACGTACGTTAGTATGTTAGTACATTAGTACGTTAGTACGTACGTCCACAATTTCCTTTGGCACACCTCACAGGTCGCATTTATGATCAGATTACTTTGAAACTTCTTATGCTTGTTTGGGGTGACCTCTAGATGGGAGCTATCGATTTTCTTCAATTTCCGTCAAAAAATGTTGCCGCGGCCAACGTTCTTAGAACTTAGTTTAGTCAAACCACAATATTTCCCTTTGGCACACCCTACAGGGCACATTTATGATTTGATTGCTTTGAAACCTGATACGCTTATTTAGGGTGACCTCTAGATGGGAGCTATCGATTTTCTTCAATTTCCGGCAAAAAATGTTGCCACGGCCAACATTCGTAGAACTTAGTTTAGTCAGACCTCAATATTTCCCTTTGGCACACCCTACAGGGTACATTTACGATCATATTGCTTTGAAACCTGGTATGCTTGTTTGGGGAGACCTCTAGATGGGAGCTATCGATTTTGTTCAATTTCTGTCAAAAAATGTTGCCGCGGCCAACGTTCTTAGAACTTAGTTTAGTCAGACCACGATATTTCCGTTTGGCTCACCCTACAGGGCTCATTTATGATTAGATTGCTTTGAAACCTGGTATGCTTATTTACGGTGACCTCTAGATGGGAGCTATCGATTTTCTTCCATTTCCGTCAAAAAATGTTGCCACGGCCAACGTTCTTAGAATTTAGTCTAGTCAGACCACAATATTTCACTTTTGTACACCCTACAGGGCACATTTATGATCGGATTGCTTTGAAACCTGGCATGCTTGTTTGGGGAGGCCTCTAGATGGAAGCTATTGATTTTCTTCGGTTCTGTCCAAAAATGTTGCCACTGGCAAAAAAACTGACATTGGTCCCAATGATCTTCAATTTTGCCATTTCATTTATAACTTACCAAGTTCAAGTTTGTCAAGTTGAGCTACAGTGTCATTGACACTTTCATTTTAGTTAAATTTAGATTAATTTTTCATCAAATTTAGGCATGGCTTTACAGAAGACATGACCAGATTTGCTGAAAAATATTTTGAAAATATTCAGCATGTTAAGAGTTAAGCATTCATCCAGCAACTTGATTGATAATTTCTTACTGTAAAGCATCAGTTTTAGTTGGTACAGATCTTAAACATTTTTTTTACAGGAAGATGCATTGAGACCTATAAAATTAAGTTATGCTCAAATGGTTCAAAAAAGAAGAGACCCAGATAGTTTATCAGATAAACCAGGAAGTGATGATGGAATGCCAACCACTCCAGAGAATACAAAACCACAAAACACTGCCCGAAATAATCAGACATTGAGAGAACAGTCACAAACGTCTAAGTCACCCCCTGCTGGAAATTCTAAGCCAACCAATAAGGAATACAGTGGCAAAGAAACTGAACCAAAGGAGCAAAGACATATTTCTGGTAGACGAGCTAAGGAAAATCGTGAACGTCGTGACAAAAGACGTGAAAGGGATGGACCAAGAGCACCTGCAAAATGAATTATGTAAAGTGCTGTATATTTCTTTTGTGTTTGGAAAAGTATTCATGGATTGGAGAAAAGCTTGTTCATAAGGAAGGATGATATTTTGTAAATCTTGACGAATTAAATGCGTTGAGATTGTTAATTCAGTTTTGTTTGGTCGGTTTGGTAAAGATGTTCTCTACAAATCCAAATAAAGTGAGAATCAACTCAAAAAATATACAAATATGTACAACTTGATTCATTGGCTTCCAGAGTGGATAACTCGCTGGCCGTCTGTCATTTGAGAGTTATCAAAAATTATTCTCATCCAAATGTGATAAAACACTTTAAAAAATGCCATCAGGGACATTTTGTCAATTATTGTAAACTAGTGGTTAAAAGGGTTATCTCCCTTGTTGCTTGGTTGCTTTGTTTTAAAGTGATTTCCAAATTTTAATGGAACTTGTTAAACAGTTTGATTGGGAATCATGTTGAACAAAGAATTGTGGGGGATTTAAAACTTTATTTGTAATATTTAATATTCAGTTGGTGCCTCTATAAATATACAGATTATGGAAACTGTTTGTGTTGTTGAAGCTCGTTTGCTTTTAAACTTTGTGTTAGATTGTAATGATGGGTGCATTCATTTGTTGTAGTTTTTCAACAGCCAGAAGTAGTCTTTCAATAACATAAAATGTCTATGTCAACAATTCATAACACTTAAATTGCCTAATGATTTATACCTATCTTTCAGCTTAGTCTTGAAATTGTCGGGTTGACAGGTTGCTATAACTTAAAACAGCATTGTTATGTTGGCCATCCCAAAATCTGTATGATTGAATGACTAGCTCCGTTATTTTTGTGAAACTTCCATTTGAACTGTCTCATTATTCCTTCTTCATGTCTGTTCTCATTCCGTTCTGAGCTGAAGCAGTTTGATGTGGAGGTGAGGCTGAGGGATCGGTCAGTTATTTTATGGACCATTAGAGGTGTTAATTACATTTTGGGTAAACTTTTTGGACTCAGAACAGTGCTTCAGCATATCATCAGTGGCATAGAAGGGGTGGGGGGGGGGGGGGGACTTTTCCAACCCCCTCCCCCATTCCCACACTTTTCCTGAAAAATATCAAACTAATATACATTTATGGCTGGTTAAGGTAGTCTTACCTAGATTATTCTTTTGTCATTTTCCTTATGCCTTCACGTTCTGTGTTCTTAAGCCTTAAAGTACTCATGCACTCAAGTTGCCATGAAAATTATTTTTTTCCTCCCATGGGAGGACCTTCACCAACCGGGGAGGCTATTTTCTCCTGCCATTGGCAGCAGAAATATAATTAGCCCCCATCCCTTCATGTCATGATAATGTGTTAATGTCATGATAATGTGTTAAAGGCCGTTCTTAAATCATTCTGGCAGTCATATCCACTCAGATCTCAACTACCTGTAGAGATTACCAAAGATGTGACACATTATGTCAGGCAGGTTTAGGGGCAGAGAGACTCCACCAAGGGAGTAATAGCCTTAATTCCACCATGCTGACCTGGCACAACAGGGTTAAGTTTGAATAACCTTTCATGGTACAGTAGAGCCCACTCAATTGGATGTTTCTTAATTAATAACTGTTAATTGAATATCACTTCGAAACACTAAACACTTTGCAAACCTTCAGAACATATTGGGCTTGTTAACTGCATATAGGTTATAGAGTAAACTCCTGTTGATTGAATTAAAAAAAAAAATGCAATGTGTCGAGAATTTACCCTGACCATCACGAAATTTTCAGTGTTCATTGACCTGTTTGGTCTCAGTACAAGCAGTTAATCTATTCTATCTATTCTATCTTGTCTGACAGCGCTCTGTGAGCTCTGTCAAACAAAGTATAATAGAATAAAGGCTTAGTTTTTCTCTGGAAGTCAGTCAAGTTACCATATCCCTGTTAATTGAATACTCCTGATTATTGAATAATTTTCACTGGCAAATTGGTTATTCAATTAACAGGGTTCCACTGTACCAGGAGATATCCAGCAACAGTAATGCTTGCCAAAATCCATAGGGCTTTAAGGTGTGGAATCAGTGACATGCAGGACAAGAGCTTGCTTCAAATTTGAATGATTCATAGAGGCCAATTTAAGTTTCCGAGATGCCAAACTTCACCTTAGAAGGCTTTTCTTCACTTTACTAGTCTTTTGAAATATGTAATCATTTGAAATGCCTACACACACTCTTTCCAATGATTTGTCAGCACTTCCCCAGCAAAAATCAAGATAAACCACATGCCATGATATGGCATGATATGATGTCTTTCATGATAGTAAATAGATAAAGTATTTTACCAAGTGTTAAATATGTTTTTCTTGTGTGAAAAACACCATACCAAACTTTGTGAAATATTCAGCTTTGATGTGTGGTTATGTCAGAAACAGTTTCATGCAGAACTTACTTCCAAGTTCTGAGTTCTCTATTGTAGTTATGTCACCAACCAAATCCATGCAGGTCTAAGTCAGAACTGCTAGAGACTAAATACAGTAATTCCAGCTTTGAAAAATCTTGAATCAGAGGTTTGGCAGATCTCAAAATCCTTCAAGGTGTTTAAAAGTCCTTAAATTTTTTTCATGCAATTACAAAACACTTCATATACTGCAAAGACGATTTAGCACTTGTTGCTAATTGCAAAATAGGTATTACGTTCTAAGACTGTTCAAGTGAAACTTGGTTTGTACACGTGAGAGGTACTTGAAATGATGAAATATAAAACTTATACCTAATAGCTGAGCTATTCAGTGCATTTGTACTATTCAGTATGATATTCATATTCATCTCAAAAGAAATGTTTTTATACTCCCTACAAGGAGATATCCTAAATCTGGGTTGTCTTTCTGTCTGGAAAATTTTCTCCGCCATCACTTTATGGGTTCCTTGCTGTGAAAATGTATCTTCAAAGTGATTTTGTTCCGAGTTTTTCAAAAGAGAATTGCATGTAATGTGCTGGTGTTATTTCACCGATGTTTCCACAGCTATTTCCCAAGACAGGGTTGTGCCAGGAAAGTCTGATTATGTGTTACCAAACAAAGAATTAGATGTTACCAAACAAATAATTCTAATTGTGTTTGGATTTCAGTACTTTTGAAGAGGTTTTAGGTATACATAATCATTTTGACAGTCACCTTTCTTTTCATTGAAAGAGGGCATATCTTATTTTCTAGCCATTTATCGGAGATGTAGATTTTGTGTCTATTGTCAGATTTCTGCTTTTCATTTTATGCTGGGTTCCATTTTTCAATCTGCCTTTTTGGCAATCACCAGAGATCATAGCTTGAGTAACCTGATTTTGTCTCCATAGACTTTCTTGTTTATTATCACAGTTTGGGGTACCTACTCTGTGGCCACAAAGTAAATTGGTGCGTGATTTAGACCTTCAGTTATTAAGGAAGTTCTGACATTGTCCCAGAATGGAATGAAAATAAAAAAAATTTGTCTGTAAACCTGATGGGAAGAAGAGCACATATATTTTTTTTTTTTTTAACTATTTGTCACTTTTACTTCTTTTTTTGTTTGACAGTTTTTTCACATCTTTTGGCTATATGTTAAACTTCATTAACAATGAAATGACCCATATCACTGATTGCAGAACGTTTTAAAGTTTATTTTTGATTGGAAAGTGAAATTATGACTTCTACTTTAATTTCCCATAATGTCTGATAATGTAGTGACAAATTTAACCAACTATATCTTCTGTCAACCAGGTTATAGTTGCTTTATTTATTCCTACAAGTACAAAATTGTATTATCGAAGATATCTCTAGGTAAAAAAAATAAAGTGACGAGGCAGATATCAGTGTCGAGGTAGGCGCCTGAAAAACAAGAATTTTTTTCTTTTATTTAGCCGAAACAATACCCCATAAATCACCACTGTAACACAGGTTCTATTCTGTGAAGGATATCTATTAACCCTTTAACTACTATCGGACAGCATTTGCCAAAACACTTTCTTGAATGACTAAAAGTTTCATTTTTTGCCTTATAAACATTCTGACCCATGAAAGGAACAACTTGACAAGTTTATTCCAATTAATAAGGTGTGTGGAGGGGGGGAGGGTCACAAGCTATGCCTTTTTGAGGCAAAAATAGAAAAAAATAATTTTTGAAGGCAATTTTAGTGAATAACAGTAGTCAGTTATAGGCATTTTGTTTCCTAAAATGTTGAGTTGTGATTTGGATTAACAATAAAGTCTGAAAAAAAATTTGACATATGCTTTTGAGTGTAGTAATGGATGGATGTGACAATATGTTAAGTACAGGGTCAGATAACTTGTAAATGAGACATTTATGGTCTAGAAATTTACCTTTACATCCTGATATGTCAACACTTGAGATTTTTTTTTTTAGTGTATAATGACTTTTTCTTGTGTATAATTTGATTCTGTGTTCTGACAGTTAATTTCCACTTGCCTGAAAGTGGGTTTGTAAAAGTGGTTGTGCATTTTACATTCAAGAAGTTGTTTGTCATAACCCTGGCTGTTGAAGATGCCATCAAACTCTACACTCTAAAAAACTTAGAACCGATGTTTGGAATAGCTAAAGAAAAAGTTGTTCACATTTTTAGTTGAGTTGTAATGTCAATCTCCACTAATAGTTTGATGAAGATGGGCAGGCATTAACAATCATTCTATTCTATGTAGGTCCACCAAACCTTCAGAGCTAATACCCTGATTGAAGGAGAGCCCTCTTGATTTTCAGATTTATCGGCCAAAGGTCAAGGTCACAGTTACTAAAAGTAGTACTTCAGTTTCCGTATGACAATATTAGTTCAATTCATAGCAGCTAAACCAAACTTGTACTAACTAATCATTCAAAGATAGAGAAGAACCCTGTTGATTTTGAGGTCGAAGATCATGCGACTAATTATAAATAGAACTTGGTTAAAAATTGGTTTCCAAGTAATATCACATCTCAGCATGTGGATCTGTGATTCTGTCATTGGGTTTTTTGTTTATATTTTGTCAAGAAATGAATGCACACCATAGGTTTTAGAATATGTTGTAAATTTTCCTTTTTGGACACCATGTTATTTTGTTGCACACGGAGATAGCTTGAAAACCATGGGGATAGCCTAAGAAGAGAGAAAATTGTAACAGTTGTTGCATGACATTCAACCTGTTATATTATTTTTTTAACTTGCAACAATGGATCAAATATGTCCTGAAAAAGAATTTTTATCTCAACTTATTAAGAAGTTTGTATTCCAAGGCTAACTGACATTACTGCCAAAAAAACGAATTTGATAAGAGAGAGGCTAGTGGGATGGACATAAAAAGTGCACTGCATCATGAACCAGTGGTCAGTTGTGACTTCTAATACCAGTGATATTTAAACCTCAGTTTGCAAATCAACACCAAGACTGACGATGGCATTAAAAAATGACAGTACACTGGAATGACTAAACATTTGGTCATGACTATATTCAAAGGATTAATCAGAATCAGTGTCATTTGGGAGAAAAAGAACTTTCTGTGCTGACTCTTTTTTTCATGATTTGTGCTCTTTTTTTCACGGAATGGAAAGGTCCAGGTGGCTGTGATTCATTTAAAACTAACAGTTATGTTGCGATGAAAAAGAATCCCGAGTATTAGCCTTTTGAATGTCACAGGGCCAGGTTTCAACAGTAAGACAAAATTCATTCTTCACCTGAAAAATTCATGAACCATTATTAGTGCTTTCCAAAATAAACTGAAACATTCAGTATCTTTTCCAAAACATTTGACAGTTGTAAGAATGAATTTCTCATGCTTGTTTAGATGAATCCTGACAGCTCATTAAATCTTGTTCCATCATTGTTCTGGGAAATGTATCATTGCCATTTGTAGGCTATTTCTACATTATTGGTATGATAAGACCACATAGATACAGTACTAGTGGATACTTTTGGCCCCTGACACTAAACCTCTTCACAGCTTTATTTCCTGTACCTCTTTACACTTGTGTTAAAAACAAGCCAGAAAATAAGCAATCTGTCATTTGCAGAATGAGGTTTCCAGGGGAGGGGGGGGGGGGGGAATTTGCTGATGCTATCCTGTACAGTGGGCCAATTTATCCTCTGGTTACTTCTTCTGTTTAGGTTTGAGACCCTGATTCAGATTGAGGTTCACAGAGGGTAAATTTAGTGATGATACCCTGCTTTGCAGGGTGGCATCACCAAATTCTCATTTTGCAGATGACAGTCTGCTTATTTTTTGGCTTGGTTAAAAATACAAAAATTTCAAGTAGCAAATTTTTCCTATAACACAACTAGGAATTTAACCAATTCATTCTTGTCTGACCAAACTCATTATTGAGCTGTGTCAAACCAGATTGAATTTGTTAAAATTCCTTGTTGCATTATGAGAAAAATTCACTTCTTGAAAATCTGATGTTTTGACTTAGGTGTGTGGAGGGATAATTTACAGAAAGCTGAATGAGTTTTTCAAAACCCAATTTAAGAGGCTGATATCAAGTGAAAAACCCCAAGAAAAATTTTCAGATGGTTATTCTGCTGCTTGCGTTCATTGTTGGTGTAATACCTTGGGAGCAGGTCCATGGTGAACTATGCTAAGCGACAACAGCATAAACTTGTGTTGTCACAGTAGTCTCAGATGATAAAAATAATATAAATGAATGAAAATAACCGTACTTCTGAAAATAGAGATTGTTTAAACTCTGAATAAGATACTCCCACAATGGCCTTTCATACCAACAGCCCTTGTTTTAGATTAACCCTTTAGCTAACGTGAAAAGCAGACGACACTTGCAAAAATAATTCTTGAATAACTAATTTTTTTCATTTTTTGTCTCAAAAACATAGGTTATGACCCCTCGTTGGAACGATCTCAACGAGCTCGTTCCAACGAGGGGTCATAACCTATGTTTTTGAGACAAAAAATGAAAAAAATAGTGAAAATTAATTGGCAATTTTTCAGAATGGCGCTGGCTGGTTTTGGCCGTTACGTTGGGTAAAGAGTTAACAACCATATTTGTTCCCAGTGGTAACACCAGGAAATTGAACTGAACTGCAGTAAACAAGTTTTGCTCAGCTGGTTATATAGAACCCACTAACCAACTCCTGAGTTGAAAGACATCTGAAGTGGGCAGTGTAAGAATAAATTATTGACAAAACATGATTTTATACTTGTGTGTCACGCTAATCATATATGTAGCCACAGATGTTGAAAGGGATTTTTACTCCTTGCATGCTGTTGGCGGATATTCCTGCCCAAGGCACAAAATATCTTGCCTTTGAAATAAGGATAGTTAGGCACATTTAACCCTTTACCTAATGAATTGCCCACATCCGCCAGAGTAATTTACAAATTGAGCATTTGAAAAAAATTAATTTTTCAAAATATTTCAACAAAACCATATCATGTGACCCCTCATATCATGTGACCCCTCATTGGAACGAGCTCATCAAGCTTGTTCCAATGAGGGTCACATGATATGGTTTTGTTGAAGTTGTTTTAAAAAACTTTTTTAAAAAAAAAAGTAATTAAAATAATAAATTTTGATATTCTCTATGTTGGGTAAAGGGTTAACCAAATTCCTCTCCTGTAAATTGAACTGACTTGTTGACCAATGATTTCTTTAGTTGAAGTTAGATAAAAAATTTTATCAAATATGGTCGTGACAAGATTAAATGAAAAATATTTTGAAAATACTCAGCAGGTTGAGTTAAACACAAACAAATAAATAAATAACTGTAATTATGATAATACCTGAAATTTTATATTGAGAAAAATAATCGGCAAATGTTCAGAGTTATAACCTTTGGACTTTGCATATTTTTTTTCAAGAGTTCAAAGAGCTACATAAATTTAATTCATGACCAAATTACTTCAGTTTAGTTCCTGCGACTTCTGAATTCATTTGAGAAATGTTTTTATCATATCTGAATTTATAGGAAGTAAATTTTTGGAAACCAGTACTCTTATAACATAGCCAAACACTTCTTATTTTTTAGTTGTTTTTTTTATAAAGAAAACACAACCTGATTTTCACATTGTCCCGATGAAAAGATGGAAGTTACACCTAATTCTTACAATTTCTTTTACAGTACATACTAAAATACATTTTCCCCCCCTCTAACTCCTGGTCAGAAATCTCAATTTTAACTGGAAAAAACTTAAAATCTAATCCATTATTGCTGAAGAATAAAATATTTATTACATGAGAGAATGATAGACTTAAAACTAAGCATGAATTTCCCATTTTGCATATTGCAGGGCTTTAAATTCTTTCCAAAAACTACTTGCCTTACAGGAAGTATGATTTCAGAATCCTCTTACTGGAGAATTTACTTGTCCGGCAAAAATATAGAAACTCTGTTCCAGTGTTACCTTATTATGAGGGAGCTAAAAATAAGTACAATACTCCAGTCTTTTAAGGACATATTCCAATTCAGAATCTATAACCAGAATCATATGACCATTTTCCGAAGTCCTGAAAAAATGAAACTTCAATAACAATTTTTGTGGATAATTTGGCTGATGGTTGTTCCATCAGTTGTAGCTAGAGACCTGGTAGTCTGTGAACTGCAAATGTGCTTGTGCCCTCATGTTACTACTGGTCTATTCCACTTGGGAATGCCCTTAAGTGGAATAGTACTTGTTTGCTATGGTAAACAAGTTCTGTTTACTTGTATAATACTTGGAATACTTGGAATGTGAGTTCTCTATTCATTTATTGGGATTTAACGACACTTTCGACACCTTAACTCACCTTGTGTCGGACAGTTTTATGGGTAGATGGAGGAAGCCGAAGTACCTGAAGAGAACCACCGAGCAATGGTGAGCAACTGTCAGCCTTTCCAACGTACAAACTCCACACAAGCAGGATTAGCATTGGTTGAAGATGTTTGCACCATCGACATGCAATATGCCTTAGTACAGCACCCACACCCCGACTTGTTTTCCTGGCAAGTGTAAGAACCCTGATCGTGACCGTAGATATTTGCAAGATATTTCCTTCTATCTTACAAGATGGCATATACCCCATATAATAATAATTTTGTAATTTATAAGTTTACTTTCAAAAGAAGACTATAAACTGTTTGTTCCAACATTAATTTTTTTTTTTTTTTTTTTTTTTTTTTACTTTAGTTGATCCTCATTAACAGGAAAGCTTTTCTCAAAACATTTTTGTACCACCATTATTTAAGACTAAACAAGGCTGTTCTTCCTTTCTCACTTGTTCAGTAAAAAGCCAATCTGACTGGATGTAGAATAAGTAAACCTGAATGACTTGTAACTGGAAAGTTTTTATTTTCCTGCTCCTTTGGGTTGAATCTCTCTCTGGTGAATGGACCTTCAATTTTTGAAGCTGAGTTAAATGTGGTTTATATCTGGTACAGTGGAGCCCACATAATTGGATATCTCTAAATTGAATAACCCTGTTAATCAAATATAATTTCCAAACACAAAATCATTTACTATACCTTCAGTACAAATTTGACCTGTTAATTAATATAGATTATAGAGTAGACTCCTGTTAATTGAATAAAAAATATTGTAATATGTCGAGAATTTACCCTGACACTCACCAACTTCCCCTTTATTGACCTATTTGGCATCAGTACGTCCTATTCAGGCATTTAATTTATTAAATCTTGTTTGACAGAGCTCACTGAATGCTCAGGCTAACCCAAGAAGTGTTCACTTTCCTGTTATTTGAATACCCCTGTTAATTGAATAATTTTCACTGGCAGAAAGGCTATTCAGTTGACAGGGTTCCACTGTATTACTGTAATAACAGAACACCCAATGATTGAGACAATCGGACCATAACAATTCATTGTATGCAGATTTTTATTCACTGACAGTTTTGAAATCTTTTCAGTCATACAGACTTAAAAATTTTTCTTAAGAATAGATATCGAGATCTGTTTTGATATGAAAAATCAATCTTTGAAAGTCGTGAATATAAATTTTATGGTCAACTTTTAAAAGTTTATTTTGCTCCATATGATAGTTTGAGACTATATTGTTTCACTTGTCACATACAGTAGATATTCTTTTGAGGGCCCAGCCTTGTAAATTAAGACCAGAGTGTAGAAATTTTCTAAAATTGTTTAGAGATATAAATATGTTAAATTTTCCATTGCATTATTGATGCAATAACATATTCACAGAGATTTTGTAAGCAGTTGAAAGTGGCATTATTAAATGAGGAATTGCTGTAGAAGGACTACTTTTGGGGTAAAAAAAGGTTAAGGAAGCACCAATTTGATACTGCATGAGAAAATTTGTTAACCCTTTACCCAATGCAGACGATATCAAAATTATTTTAAATATCATTTTTTTCAATTTTTCAAAAAATATCAACAAAACTATCTCATGTGACCCCTCATTGGAACGAGCTCACCGAGCTCATTCCAAAGAGGAGTCACATATGGGTTTGTTGAAATTTTTTAAAAATAATATTTTTTCAGCTGCTGAATTTGCATATTACGCGGGTGGATGTGGCCGATTCGTTGGGTAAAGGGTTAAATTAATATTGTAATGTCAGTATGTCATGGAGAGCTCTCTCACGCCTTCTTTTACAGACTAATATCTTCCAGTCAGTTAAATGACACAGATTAGAAAAGTGAATATTTAACCCTTAGGTGGTAAAGTGATAAATTAATTTTGGTTGTTAAAATTTTTTCCGCATGTCTTTGCCTTATTACAATTTATGGGAGAGTGCCTGCAGACACTCGCATAAAATGACACAGATTAAAAAAGTCAGTAAACAAATCTTGCTGGTAGAGTGCTAAATTATCTTTGGCTATCAAAATTTGTTCACATGTTTTTGCCTTGTTACAATTTATGGGAGAGTGTTTAGGCACTCTCCCATAAATTCTAACAATGCAAATCATTACAGGCACTCTTCCATATATTCTAACAATTCAAATCCTTCCAGACTAAGTAAATTTGCTTCAAAGGTAAAATAAAACACATCCACTGAGTATGAAACCTTCAAATTGCAGTGCCTGCACTTCAGAATAAAGTCCAAATATTCATTGCCAGCTCTATACCAGTTAAATCTCTCGGCAGTTTTTCAAAATTTCTATTTTTTATATCACAGCATAGTGATTTAGCAGTAATTTCTTGCCAAATAATGACGGCCTTTAAAGGCAGCCAAGACTTGACTCGAAATCACTTTGAGGATAGTTCTGCAATTGTCTGAAAGAATCATTATTTAATCTTTTGGATGCCTGTTCTTGGGCCATAAAGCTTGTTATGGTAAAACGGGCCTTTGAGAGTTCATATGTCTGGTGGAGCTACTGATATTTTAAGCTACAGGTTTAAATTTATGATTTCTCTGTCATAAACATTCTCTGAGCTGCAATGTAATGTGTATAAAATATTAACTCATGATGCTGGATTGCAGACTAGAGTAGAAGGGGCTAAACATATCCGCTCATTTGAATGAACACATTCTGCTAAATGAAGCATCAACTCTTATTTTTCTCATGTGTTTGTTGATCCTCAAGGATCCAAACAATTTTCATTTAATTACATCAGACCATTAGGTACAAGTCAAGATTCTGGCAGTGATTTCTAGTCAAGTCTTGCCTGCTCGTCCCCCGAGTTTCAATGTGTTCTATGTGCCAGTAGGCACATAGAACACACTGGAACTCAAGGGACGTGCTGTCTATATTGATCGCCAAGAATTGCCTAGAAACCACTGCCAGGGTTGTTTGATTTTTGTCTGAAATACTCTTATGACAGCATGTTAGGTCGTATGTTCTGAAGAAACAAGTATGTCCAAAACATGAGTCAGACTCAAAATTAGGTCCTTGAGGGTTAACCAAATTACATCAGCATCGATTTGGTACCACATACAAATTGATATTTTCTATGTGGCCTTAAAAAAACATATTTTGATTACAAGTGGCACAAAAAAAAATTCTGCTTAATTTTTGTTGATGAATAATGCCATAATCTGCTCTTCGTAATTTATCATGCATTGTTGTTTTGTGCTGAGTAAATTTATATATCACATTTTTCAGCCATTAAAAACAATGCGTTTATTGTCCATGTTGAAAATTGTATGAAATACAAAATAATGATTAATGTAAATTGATATAATTTTTTTGTGTGTTATGGGCCGAGAGGCTGTTGTGTGCAAGTATTACAGTCTGCAAGGGAGATAATATTGTTGTGAATGTGTGATTGTGAATGTATGTTTTAGTTGATGCATGTGTAATTTTTTTCTCACTTGAAATTGCAGTTGCTGCTGTAAGTGCCATAATAAATTTTTTTTTGTGTTTTTCAATAAAATTGGGCAGAGTTTTCTGCCAGCTGATTCAATACCTCAGATAATTTATTAACTGCATTCATAAGTTTATTAGTTGTTTTTCTTTGTTGCTGATAGTCCTTCTTGGTGAAAACTGTGTTTTAACTCTTATTTTCAGTAAATGTCCTTGTACTGCAAGACCATTTGTGAAGTGAAACGTTGCGAAAATAAATTGCTCAAAATTAACTGTTTCAGTGTCCAGTCATATCTGATTGGCCCGAAACATTCCTGGCTCATTCCCAAGTTTCTGTCTGAAAGATTATTCCCAGTGGGAACCCTAGGAAGTGGAGCAGTAATTGTTGACCATGGCAGCAAGTTCAGATTACTAATAGGACCAGGTTACTGTCGCCTGGGTGTTGTGTCCTCGAAAGTGGACAACAAAAATTATTAAGGATTTCGTAAGCTTGACTTTATTACGTCTGTTGCAGTCATGAAAAACTAACCAAAAGAACGTTCGGCAATACGTCATAGAAATTATTAAACACTTTATGAGGAGAGGCATTTAAAGTGCTCTAACCACCACAAACAAAATTAATTATTTAACCCTGGGCTTTGGAGTTGTGTCTAGTCAAGTCTTGGCTGCCAACAGAGACATCCAAGACTTTCCTAGAAACAACTGACATGGTACATAGAAAACAAGTTTTGAGTTTACCCAAACAATGCATGTTGGGGCACCTGTTCCTTTGCATTAAAAAAGTTATCAAATTGAAAGTTGGAATTAGGCCCTTAAAGGTGATCCTTGAAAGCCCTTGAATTTGAAAATTAATATTCAAGGCCTTGAAAGTGCGTGCTTGAAATTTTAGGGTCTTTGAATTTCTGTTGCCCCTAAGGAATTAATGCACATTTTTTTATGGCAGAAATACAATTAATCCTCTAAACACTGAGGTGAAAAGACAGTTTTATAACTTGCCAAAAGTAAACCACCATCCCCACCCTTTTTTTTGTACATAGCTATAAACTTTAATAACAAGCAGTGTTCTCAAATGACTGTTTTCCTTAGGAAGAGGCAGGGTTAGTGCTTAACCAGCTCTTTCACAAACATGCTTTGGTGGATTTGGCAATTCAGTTGATATTTGAAATTGAATTAATATTGAATGGCAATGGTAGACATCAGTATTTTTTTTTATTAAGAGGGTCGCATTCAGTCACATTGGCATTGATCAGTTGGGTAAAATCATCTGAGAAACATTGTCAGTTTATTAACTGGTAGAGTGCTGAATTATTTTTGGTTGTCAAAATATGTTCACTTTGCCTTGTTTCAATTTATGGCAGAGTGCCTAGAGGCACCCTCCCATAAATTCCAATAAGGCAAAGCTATGCAGACTAAAAAGTTTTGCCCCAAAGATAATATGAAGCACATCCTCAGAATATGAAATCTATAAGTTGCAGTACCAGCATTTAAGAATAAAGCCCAAATATAGGAATTCTAAGAGTAGAGTTATTTTAACCCTTAAGTCACCTTACAGCCACAAATCTCTTATATTGTCCATAAAACATTGTCCCAAGTCTGTTCTTCCTCGGCTGCATTTATATTGACAGTGTTTTCACATCATTGTTGGCTGCCTGTACAGGCAGCCAAAAATAATGAAGAAACACTGATAAGTCATCTGCAGCTGTGTACATGTATATACGGTAATTATTAATGTAAAATTAATCAGAGGACTTGAGGGTTAATAATCCTGATGCATGGAATGTTAAGTCTTTACAGTGGCTTCCAGCACTTTATAGTAAGAGTTGTAATAGTGGCTGCCAGTACTTTATAGTAAGAGTTGTAATAGTGGCTGCCAGCACTTGAGACAGTTCAGCTTTTTACTTATTGTAATGGCAACTGACCAGGGCTATTCGTAAAAATTGCCATTAAGATTTTTTTTTTTTCAATTTATGTCCCAAAAACTTTGTTTATGACCACGTGCTAGAACGAGTTTGTCCCAGCGTTTGCTCTTAAGCTGTGTTTTTGAGGTAAAAATTGAAAAATAAAATAAAATGTGTCAATATTTGCCCTAAAACATAGCTTTTCACCACTCTCTGGAACAAGCTTGTTCCATTGAGTGGTCACAAACTGTTTTTTTTTCAGGCAAGAAGTGAAATTTTCTAGTTACTCGAGAATATTTGTGCAAAAAACTCCCTGCTGTTCTTAAGGAAATGGTTAAAGAAAAATTGATTTATTTCAAACTCACTGTTGTAACAAACTGTCGTTGCTCAGAAGCAATTTGGGCACTTACAGCACCAATATGCATTCATTTCAAGTAATAATAATTGGTTTTGGTACTTTTTTTTTTTTTTTTTTTACTTCATTTACAAAGTTATTGAACATTATTTCAAGTTTTCTTTGTTTTCATTCCTAATATTCGCCTTTCTTCACAGTGACTCTGCTCTGAATTTCAGAATTTGATATTTAACCCCAACTTATCACTTTTGATTGAATTGCATACAGGATCTGAAATTATCCCAATGGGAACCCATAGAATTGGACCTGTTCTTGCATTTACAATTGATTAAATTATGATTTTCAAAAAAATTAGAGCCCAGAAGCAAAGCTGTGAAAAAAGATTGTGTTCATGACTGGCATCAAATTTTTAAAAAATCATGTCAAGTTTCTGCACTGAAAGAAAGTTGATCAGATGGCAAGTTAATCAGTGTTTGCATGGGTTCTTCAGAGTGCTAGAATATTGGCCTTTCCAGAAAAATGTCAGGGAATGTCCTTGGAAAAATACATTCAAGTAAATACTGAGATCATTTTAGTCAAAAAGAACCCTTACAAATCAGTTTTTGCTTGAATCATATCTTAAATCAATTTGGGCAAAACAGTTTGCATCAAATTGAACCTCGATATCGAATCTCATTTCCAGTGGTCGAGTCTTGTACTGGCTATAGAAAATTATCTTTTGTGTATACCAGGCAAAATTCAGTGTGGGATATGTGTACTAGGCTATTGCACACCATCAGATGTCCGTATGAAGGCACCTGGTTGGCTTCATATGGAAATGTGACAGTAAGACAGAACACAATGATTAAACTTGAATTAACTGGTAGAGTGCTAAATTATTTTTCAGATGTGATTTGTAAGATGAGTATTTTTTTCAAAGATACCATGCTCTCAGCAAATGAAGGCTTAGTTTAGTAAGATTTTGTTCATCAATATATTTGTTACTATTTATTGGAGAATGCCTATTGGCACTCCAATTAATTGTAACAAAACAATTTTATATGAACTTTTATCGATCTACTACTGCACAAACAACACACTAATGCATACAGTGTAAAGCCACTAAAGTGGCTTTCAGCACTTTTCAGTAAAGCCCTGATAGTGACTTCCAGTACTCTTCCCGTTAATTGAATGAGGCTGATATTTTTAAAGAAACATTTCACACTTGTTTGTGTTGAAGCATTTCATTTGCGTCATAACGTAGTCAAACTCGGTAACATCCAGTTGGATGCATTATTACACGATTTTCTTACGCATCCAGATTACACGCATGGTATACCTTGCACATTTTTCAATTACTGTGGTAAACAAGGTCTGTTTTACTGGTAAAATAAGAGCCTTTACTAGTGAAATAAGAGTCTGCAACCAATGCCTGCCCCCAGTAGGAATTTATTGTGGTAAACAAGCTCTGTGTTACTTGTAAAATAGGATCCTGTCACCAATGCTTTGTGTCTTCAAAAAATGTGCAACATGGGTCTAAATGATTGGCAAAACTTGGCTTCATATCCAGGTTGTCACGATTAGCCATTGTGCCGATATGTGACCTTAAAACACCAATAAATAATTGTTTTAATATTTTGGTGTTTTCATGACAAATCAAATACTTATTGATTGGAATATCTATCACTGGAGCATGAAAGAATATATCTTTGTGAGTATAAAGACATCACATTACATCAACGGTAGTCTGCATGCAAATTTCCACAGAAAGTGGTTAAACAAGCAGCCCATAATGTCAAAATCCAGAATTAAACTGGTGGCCCTAAGGGCTTGAGCCAAGGCTTGAGAAGAAATGTGCCAAGACCTTCAGGTAATGGTTTGGTGCAATTTATTGAAAATTATCAAGGCTGTGACAGGTAACTGAATAGTTTTTCTCTATCTTCAGTTAGAGAAATACTGCCATCATTATTGATGACCAGGGGTGAACTTCTACAATTGTATTTTCTAGTTATGAATGACTTTAAAAGGGTTAAAATGACCCATTAGCATTTTCAAAGTTCTGGCAATTTGCCAGTTGGCAAATTGCCATATCTTTTAGAATGCTAATGATTCATATTAGTCACTTATTTTAATAAGTAGAAAATACAATTCCAGGAAATACAATTGTAAAAGTTTTATAGCATTGTCTCCTGATTAAAATTACAGCTTCATGAGAATTTATTCCATTATGCCAGTTGCAAGAAAACAACAAAAACAGAACAAAAAAATGACCATTTACTTTCAGTAGTGATTAAACTTTGAAAACAATGTTTTGGCTTGTTTGTATGGTAGTTACCGCCATAAGATTAGAATAGAAAGTTTCCTTTATAAATACAAATCGTTTATTTGATTAAACTTGATACTGGAATCAGTTTGTAGAAGGTAGTTAGTCCCAGTATCTGTTTTCATATTTAAACAGGAACATTTTTGGGTTGATGAGAAAGCAGTCAATGGTATTGGGGAATTTTGCCGATTGTTTTGTTAGCCAAATTGGGGAAAGGGTTAAGGGTTCCATCTTGCTATGATACAGGGAATTTTTTTTTTTTTAAACTGGAATATAAATGAGTCACTGTGTGAAAGGATGCCATCTATCTGTTATCATTGAAATGTCAGCTGTCATTCAATTTTGACCATATTAATGCAATATTTAATATATTTATAAATTATTACTTACAGACAGTGTCAAATTAGTCACTATCAACAAGTTACACTGTCAACATTACCATTTTTCATTTTGCTTTATACTCTTCCTCACTTGTTTTAACTGTCAGACTGCAATAAAAAGTGGAATATACAAGTGTTGAATCTTTCTACAATTGTGCTGAAATTGAAAATGTCAGTTTACTGTTGTATATTTTACATTGTTTTTGCATTTTGGTTGTCACATTTCTGCATTCTGCTATGACAGAGTGACAGAGTTCATTGTTGTCCTTGAAAGTCCTTCATCTTTAAAAATGTCTCCGGGGGAGCCTTAGGTGTGGCAGTGCTTGTTTACTATGTCTACAAGTTTAGATTTAATGGTAAAATAAGACCTGGAACCAATGCCTTGGTTGGAAGTCCTCTAAAGTGGGCAGCATAGGTTTAAACGGTAGGCTGAACTTGACTTCATACCCATGCTGCAGGTCATGATGCATCCAAAGATGCTGGAAATTTTTTTTTGCTCAGCATTTCTATGTAAATGCTTGTCTGTAGCAAACATTTTATTTCTTATTTGTGATAAAAAAAGTCCTTTTTGAAATTGTACAAGCTTAGGAAATGAGAGAATTTATAGAACATTAAAAAAAAAGTATCCAGACTGGTGCTTTAGCAGTTGTATGTAGTCAAGTATCATCTGTCCAAAAATACAGATGGTAATTAACTAAAAACTACTGCTCAGCTTATATGTCTTTTCATGTTCACTATAGACCTTTTTCGGTCATTGCCCCAAAATTGTGGAATGCTCTACCACCCCCACTTAAAAACACCACAAACACTTGACAAATTCAAAAAAAGCTTGAAGACAAACATCTACCAACTAACTTTCTTTGATCAAAAAGACTAGAAACTTGATGACATAGACGCTATAACCTTTAGCTCTCTACCTTTAAATTTGTATAGCCATAGAACACTTCGTGTGGATATCGGGCTTATAAAATTAATCTTATTAACTGGTAGAGTGCTACATTTTACTTCACCCTTTCGCCAACGAATCAGCCACTAACGTGACAATGAATGGCTCATCGGGCTCATTCCAACAAAGGGTCACATGATATGGTTTTGTTGAAATTTTTTGAAAAATTAAAAAAAAATGATGTTTAAAATAATAAATTTTGATATCGTCTGCATTGCGTAAAGGGTTTACCACAGATTCCATAATGTCAATCAACACTATCCTCTGAAATGTCACAGAGCAATGGGTTGGTAACAAAATCTGAATCTTGGTTGGTCAAAATGAAACCTCCACTAACAGAGTGTAGATATTCAAGTCACAACCTGTGGTATTTTGTAAAGCCTGCGAGAACCCTGGGAAGTGAAGCAGTGCATGGTTACTGTGGTCAACAAGCGCTATTTCACTGGTAAAATAGGACCCAGTCACTAATGCTTGGGGTGCGAGTCCTCTGAAATAGGCAGCCTGGGATATAAACAATTGACTGACCTTGACTTGATCGCCATGTGGTCATGATTAGCCATTGTGCAAAAGTATGTGACCTTAAACACCAATAAATAAACAAATAATATGGGTTTCTATCACTCTAGCAGTTAATCTAACTGTGCTCCTGCTGTACCACACCATAAACGAGCTGTCTCGACTTAAGGCTCCTAAGTGTTAACTGTTTTCTTTATACCTCAACTGCTCTCTATATTCAACATTTCCTGATACGGTACAGTGAAAAATGTGCTAGGTACACCATGCTTGGAATCCCGTCTATATGTAAGAACATCATACAAGAAAGCATCTGAGTGATGTTATGATGTGAATGTAGTGATTTGACACAAAATAGTGTCAAGAATCTAAGCAGACTGCCGAAGATGACATTTTTTTTTTTTAAAATCACAGCTTCATCCAATCTATTAAAGTTTAACTGGTCAAGTGCTAAATTACTTTCAGTGGTCATTTATTACATGACTATTTTTTTAAAAGATATCACACTACCAGCAAAAGGAGCCTTAGGTTAGCAAGATATTGCTCCAAAATAATTGTTTTGTTGCAATTTATAGGAGGGTGCCAGTTGGCACTCTCCAATAAATTGTAACAAAACAATTTTATATTTATATTTTTTTCTTCTGTTGAGCCAACAACAGACTAGTGCATGCAGAGTAAAGACACTAAAGTGGCTTTCAGCACTTTTCAGAGGAGTTCTGATAGTGGCTTCTAGTGCTCAACCAGTTAATTGCAGTATAAATACAGAACACAATGAGGGTGGAATATGCGGGACAGTTTTTCCTATATTTCAAGTGCGCCTTCAGTGCTTATGAAATACAGAAAAAAAACTACCAAATCGGTTTATTGTTTCCAGTCCCCTGTACTCAACCCATGTGTTGTGTCATTATCAGCCTTTCGTAAAACTACATGCAAATAGTTCGAAATGATCTCAAATATTGCCTGAAAGATCCTTGAAAATTACAGTAATATATCCTTGAATTCATCTTTCCTTGAGACATGAACCCTAGTGTGAGCCACATCAGTCATTTCATTCCTTGTAAAGTCTTGTTTTAGGTTGGGCACAAATGGTGTAGCACCCACGTGACAATGAATGGCATTCAGGCTTTTCCTATGGTAGGACAGATTTTTTTCCTCCGCTGAATGCATGTAATTGAATTATATACTATCAAAGATAATTTCATCTATTGTTTCCCGCACTCTTCCATGTGGGAACCCTGAGAAGTGGGGGAGTGCTTTTTACCTGCGTCGCCATCAGCGAAGCAGGTCTAGTAACCGCTCGACTCCGTCCGTCAGTCCGTCCGTCCGAAACACTTTTTCCGTCAAGGTTTTCTTAGCTTCTATGCAAGGAATTGATTTTATATTTGGTCTGCTGCTTCATAATGATGAGTTGTATCGTGTAAGCAATTTTCAGATCTGCCGTGCAGCCACTTCCTGTTTGCCGATACTTGGTAGTTTTACTGTACCCACTGAACATTGAAATTTTTCGTCAAACTTTTCTCGGCTTCTATGCAAGGGATTGATTTTATATTTCATCTGGAGCCTGATAATGATCAGTTGTATCGTGTATGCAATTTTCAGATCTGCCGTGCAGCCACTTCCTGTTTGCTGATTCAATTGCATGCAGCGACGCAGGTCCAGACCCGGTATTGGTCTTGTTTACTGAGGTTAACAATTTCTGTTTTATAGGTAAAATAGAAACAAATGCCAGGATTCTCAGTCGTATATAAAGTGGGCAGCATAGGTTTAAATGATTATCTAAATTTGACTTCCTACTTATGCTGTGGTCATGATATAGTCATAGATGCTGAATGTGACCATAAACACCTATCATTAAATAATTTTCCTGCCTTCAACTATCTGCTCTTCAAACAAAAAATCCAGGTCACAGATTAACTGGTTGAGTGCAAAAAGCCACTATCAGGGCTCTATTGAAAAGTGCTAGAAGCCACTTTAGTGGCTTTACCCTGGATGCATTAGTTTGTTGTTTGCTGAGCAGTAGAAGAAATTTTTTTGATACAAAAGTGTTGTTACAATTTATTACAGGCACTCTCCAATAAATTACAACAAAATTATTTATGAACAAAATCTTTCTAGACTATGGATACTCTTGTTGGTAGTGTCGGATCTTAGAAAAAAATTCCCATGTTTCAAATCGCCTTTGAAAAATAATTGGGCACTCGACCAGTTAATTCTACATTAATTGGTTCAGTACTTGAAACTATTATAGCTGTATTGAAAAGTGCTGAAAGCCATTTATGTGCTTCACACTGTGTGCAAAAGCTTGTTGTTTTCTCAACAGTACAAAAAAAAAATAAAAAATTGTGATGTTTATTGGAGAGAGCCAACAGACACTCGCCAATAAATTGTAACAAAACAATTATTCATAAACAAACTTCTGCTGGCTGATAGTACGGCATGTTACAAATCACCGTTAAAAAATAATTTAACACTCCGATCAGTTAATTACTGAAAAAATACATGAATTTAAAACTTCTAATTGATGCATATAATGAAAACAGATTCTTCATGATTGAAGAAATCTAGTTTGATTCAAATGTGAATTCACAGTACAGGTGCCCCAGTGAGTGGCCATTGATGCATCTTTCAGACAATAGTTATTCCCAACTTCCGCTGTGTTTACTCAAGTCTTTGTGACCTATTTGTGGGGGCATGGTGGTTCTGTGCACTGAGGTGTACTGCACGTTGATAGTGCACTTTGTAGCAGCGCCTGTTCACTGTGGAAAACAGGCTCTGTTTTACTGGTAAAATAGGACCCAGTCACCAATGCTTGGGAGGTGCAAACCCTCTCTAAAATGGGCAACTTGGCTTATTAGCGCTCACCCCTGGTCTTGAGTTGATACTTTTGTTGTGGTCATGATCAGCCATTGTGTAAAAATATGTGACCTTAAACACCAATAAATAAATAGATAAAGCACTTGCCTTCAACCAAGCTAACCCTGCATTTGTGGACTTCGTTTGTTGGGAAGTCTGAAAGTTGCTCACCGCTGCTCGGTTCTCTTTGGGTACTCTGGCTTCCTCCACTTGTAAAAAACCATCTGACATGAGGTGACCCTGGCTGTTGATAGTGTCATTAAAACCCCAATGAATAAATAAATAAATTGTGACGTGTTCTTGGAACTTTTACAAAACTAGAAATTGCTTCAAGGACATGTTTATGGGTTAATTAGTTAATTGAGGTAGCAAGTTATGTCTTGTTGGTATGCCAGGATATGGTGACCAAAATAGGCATCATTGACTTAAATGATTGGTTAAACTTTACTTCATACATATTATGTTGTCTTGGTACAGTCAGAGGTGCTGAAATTATCCATAAACTCAAATTAACCCATATGAATGATCAATAACTTTCAGAAAAAATATAAAAAAAAAAAGAAAATTCATGTTTCAAGATTTTCAGCTGACAAAGAGTGTCTCCAGTTTACAAGATTTATCAGAATTGTTAGTTTCATTGCAATTATTTCTGATGCATTACTGTTTTGTGGCATACTGTTGAAAAAGGCTTGAACTTTTAACCCACTGAGTTTTTTAACCCTTTACCTAACATGAAAAGCAGATGACACTTGCAAACTAAGTTATTGAATAACTAATTTTTTTCATTCATTTTTTTTTTTGTCAAAAACATATCTTATGACACCCTCATTGGAATGAGCTCGTACCAATCAGGGGTCATAAACTATATTTTTAGTAGAGTTTTGATGAAGTCAAACTCGACTTATAGTTTGATGAAGTGGCGGGTGGAAACAATTGGAAACTTTGTTAGCTTATTTGAAAAAAACACAGAAATGAATTGAATTTTATCCAAACTCAACAGGTCAATTTGGTACTAAAAAACCTGATATTTTATCTTGAGTACATTTTGAAGTTTCAGCATCTGATGATTTTGGTTGAAAAAAGAAAATTGCTAACAGACTATTAGTTTTGATTGTAGGAAAATTAAGTTCAAGTTGCATCTTATGATGCTGACAGCAGCGTGGCTTTGGTGCTGGAAATATCAGTGATGCACAAATAAAGCAATATTTTTACAAGTTATTGCAATAACTAGTTCTGTTATTTGGTGAACTGGTGATGGGTATTTTATTTCATACAACTGTAAGACAATCCCCCCCCCCTCCCCCCCACCCACAGAGACACAGAGCCAGTAGAGCTATACTCGTACACTGTGTGTAACTGACAGTTTTGCTAACCTGGTATATTTGAACCCCGTAACCAATTCCTGGGGTCATCTGGTTGGCAGCATAATTATAAATGACTAAATTTGGCTTTATATTATGTTGCAGTAAGATTTTCGCTGTCGATTCCCCATGCAAACTCCATCAAGTGAAGCAGTGTTTGTTCACATTGGTAAATAAGCTCTGCTTTACTGGTAAAATAGGTTCTGGTAACCAATGACAAAAATAGGCAACATAGGTATAAACGATTGTCTGGACTTGACTTTATATCCATATTGCAATCACAATTAGTCACTGTGCAGAAATATGTGCCCTTATGCATCAGTAGAAAATGAAAAATAGGAACCTGTGCTTTACTGAATGGAATCCCCATTTACCCCTCTACTAACATGAATAAAGATGACACTCATGTAAAAAAAAAATCTTGAATCACTAAAAGTTTTCATTTTTGCCTTGAAAACATAGCTAAATTTTGACCACTCATCGGAATGTGCCCCCCAAGTACATTCCAGCGAGGGGTCCTAAACTATGTTTTTGAGGTAAAAAATACTAAAATTTGAATGGCCATTTATTGTGAATAGTTTTGGCTATTATGTCAAGTAAAGAGTCAAATTAATTCTTCTTTTGAAAAAATTATAACATGGTCTGTTTTTGTCTCTGTAATGATCTTATGGTGAAATTTCAGTATCTTCAGTATATGACTTTATATTTGACATTTTTTCCGTATATGTCTCTTAAGGGGAAAGGTTTTTATTTTTTTAAAGTGCCTCATTTATACAGATTACTCTTGATTTGTTTCACTTTTCTGAAATTTATGTTTTCCTTGTTTTAAGTACTTTCATTTCACATACCAAAGAAAAATTATTGTGAAATGTCACCAGTACTTACCATCACAAACTTGAATGATGTTCACCATTATTAATTTTTTTTTTTAACTCTTTGAAAATATTGCTGACAGAGAAAAAAAAATGAATGTTTGGGAATATGTCTTTTTTGTATTTTTTGTACAGATGTGCTAACACCCCAACCCCAGCATTTCTGTATATATTCTCTAAAAAATTGACCAGTACTTTCTCTCATAAGACTTGTTATGCCATACTGCAGTTGCAGATTAGAAAATTGAAAAAGGTTGGTAGCTAGACAAGTTTCTTGCTGCAGGAAGAAGCAGCAAACAAATAAAGAAGCAATTTTGCTTATCAGGCAGGGGTGTGATTTGACATGGTTTTTAGCTCAAATGATTGAAAGGCAAGGTCAGCTATAGGATTACTCGTCAGACGTGTGTTGTCTGTGAATGTGGTGTTCACGACTCCTCCAAAACTGCTAGACCAGTTTCAGTTAAATATAAGGTGATTGTTCTGACATCGCATTTTAATTTGTTCAAATCAGTTTGCCCTGTCCCACACAGAAGTGGTTGGGGAAAATGCTTGCAATTTTTAAAAAACTCTTCTCGTGAATGGATGGGTGCAATGATTTGATATTTGGTACTGAGCTTCATTTTGAGGTGTAGAATCAAGTTGGTTCAAACAACGTTCGTAGTGCAAAATTTGTAATGGGAGAGGCAAGATTTTTTGGCCCTGCCCTAAAATTCTCTGTTTTCTGAGCCGAAGGGCAGATTTAAACCAAATTAGTTATAAGTACTTGATTCAAGAGAAAAAAAAACATTTCTGGCATCCCTATTGGAACTCCAGGAGCTGAAAATAGAAAAAGTTTCAGATGCCCGTATTTCCCAAACCGCATGGAACAGAGAACTGTTATTTGGTATGAGACTTCTACAGGACCAGAAGAATAGAATGGTTAAAAAAAATGCCATTGGTTGTGTTATAGCATTTTTCTGAATCCCTCTACAGTATACGGAGTCCGCTTGCTTGAAAAAATTAAAAAAAATCTTCTCCAGAACCACCAATTAGAATCTTTTGTGGTGTACAGCATCTGTATGGGAGTCAGATACAAGTTTGTTAAAATTAAGCCCCTCTGTTCATATTTTGGCTCCATACAGGAGCCCAAATTTTAATGCGGCACAAAATGAAAAATATTCTTCAAAAATCTTCTCCAGAACCATAGTCAGAATTTTTTAATATTTGGAATAAAACAATGGGGTCAAATTAAAGATTGTTCAAATTTAGTACTTCGGTTAATATTTGAGCTCCCCATGGGAGACCAACTTTTAACTTAGTGCAATATGGTGAATATTATTTAAAAATCTTTTTCTCCAGAACCACTAGTCAGCAACTTTTGGTATTTTGTATACAGCATCCTTAGGAGAGTCATTTTCAAGCTTATTCAAATCAATTTCAAATCAAGTTCCTCGGGTAATATTTGAGCCACTGTGGTAGCCCAAATTTGAACTTAGTGCAAAATGAGGAATAATCTTTAAAAATCTTTTTCTGATCCACCAGTCAGAATCTTTTGATATAGGGTATACAGCATCCTTACAGAGGCAGATTCAAGTTTGTTCAAATCAAGTTCCTCTGTTAATATTTGGAATTTTTAAGGGAGACAGAATTTTATCTTAGTGCAATATGAGGAATAATCTTTAAAAATAAAAATATCCTTCCCCAGAACCACTAGTCAGAATCTTTTGGTATACAGCGTCCTTTGGGGTGTCAGATTCAAGTTTGTTCAATTCAAGTCTATGGGTTAATATTTGGGCCCAATTTGAGAGTCCAAATTTCAACTTTTTGCCACATGTGGAAGAATCTCTCAAAATCTTCTTGAGATCCACCAGTCAAAATATTTCGATATTTGGTATAAATCATCCTTAGGGAGGTCAGATTTTTAGCTTAACTTGACAAAGTCAAGATATGCTATTGCCATCATGCGTGCGTAAGTCTGTGAGTCTGTTCACATTTTCCTTTAGCACAGGCTACACCCTGAAGTTCTTGTCCGATCATCAAGAAATTTCATATGCAGGTTTGTGGTCATATTTAGATGAGAACGTCCCCTTTTGGTCGCGATCGGTCAACCGTTAGGGCTGCCTGAGCCCAAAACCTTTAGCACAGTCTACAGGTCGTATTTATGGAGGGATTCCATTGTAACATGGCAGGATGACTCTGTATGATTTCTAGATGAGGACGCACCTTTTGGTTGCGATGAGTCAACCATAATGACTACACAGGCCCGAAGCCCTAAAACCTTTTGCACAGTCTACAGGTCATATTTAGTATGGAGGGATTTCATTGTAACTTGGTAGGATGACTCCGTTTGATGTCCAGATGGGAACGTCCCCTTTTGGTCACGATCAGTCAACTGTGATGGCTACAAGGGCCTGAAGTTTTTAGCACAGACTGCAAGTCGTATTTATGAAGGGATTTCATTGTAAATTTGTAGGATGACTCGGTATAATGTCTAGATGAGGATGCACCTTTTGGTTACGAATGGTCAACTGTAATGGCTACACGAAAACCTTTAGCACAGTCAGGGATTTCTTTGTAACTTGATAGGATGATTCTTTTTGGAATAATTTCACTATAATAACTTTGTAACTTTGGTTGACATACATTAACTGTAAGGGTCACATTAACGCACCCCTCAATTCTTGAGTACAGTCTACACCTCAAATTATTTTTATTGAAAACATAGCATACAAGGAAAATGAAATTAACATATTCTCAATTATCACAATTCTTGTCATATTTCATAATCCTTTCATAAACATTGAACATTATCCTTTTTATCAAACACAACATACAGTCAAGTTAAGCTACAGTGTCATTGACACTTTCATTAAAAGTCAAGACCATGGGTTTGTATCCCCCTCCCCCATCCCACCATGGGAGCCCATATTTTAACATTGTGCAATATGAGAAATACCTGTTAAAAATTTTCTCCACAACCCCAAGTTTGAATCTTAGGATAATTTGATGCACACCATCCCTAGGGAAGTCTGATTAAAGTTTGTCAAAATCAAGTCCCTGGGTTAACATTTGCGACCCTTATTGGAGTCCAAATTTTATTGCAGCCCAATATGAGGAATAATCTTCAAAAAATCTGCTTCTTCAGATCCACCAGTCAAAATCCCGAATGGAGAGTTGAATTCAAGTTTGTTCAAGTCAAGTCCCAAGGTTGATACTTTGGTGGTCTAGTTTTGCATTACTCTGGGCATTTCTGTGGTAGCATCCCAATACTAGAAAACATCTAACATGGACAACACAGTTTTGAATAATTAGTTATTTCGTGACTTCATTCCTCATTAGTGTTAATTAGCCATAGATACTCATTAAATCCTTCTTTAACCCTTTGCCCAACGTAACGGATAAAACCAGCCAGCGCTATTCTAAAAAAGTGCCAATTAATTTTCATTATTTTTTTCATTTTTTGTCTCAAAAACATAGGTTATGACCCCTCTTTGGAACAAGCTCGTCGAGTTCCAATGAGGGGTCATAACCTATGTTTTTGAGACAAAAAATGAAAAAATTAGTTATTCAAGAAGTCTTGTCTGCTTTTCATGTTAGGTAAAGGGTTAAGCAACTTTGTTAGACAAGTGCCTCAAGATCCTTGGGGCCTCTTGTTAAAAGGGTCTAATTACATCTCTGATGAGGGCTCGTACTGTGTTTTGGGAAGAAGTCCTGCAAGCTGTTGCAAAATATATTTAGGTATTTTGGTCAGACGGGATATTTGTAAGCTGTGGTTCCAGGGATCCTGGATGTTTGAGGACTACAGTGGCCCTGGTTTGGCAATCCTCATTTAGGATATTCTCCAATATATCACATTCGGGCATCACTCATGGTAGACTGTTGTTTGGACCAGGCTTAGTTCTATCAATTGGGAGCCCCAAAAAGGAATGTCATGCCAGGGCATGGAGTAGTCTCAACACTGACCAGTCTGTTATTGTTCATTATAAATAATTCCTTACCTTTTCCCATCACTTGCACTGCACTATTTGTTGGATACCAAATATGTTTTGTTTGATGTGACCAGTTTGTCGACTGCTCTATGATGGCATGTCTGAACAGGTCAGTCTTCTCATGGGAACCCCGGAAGTGAATCAGTGCTTGTTTGCTGTTGTGAATAAGCTCTGGTTTACTGGTAAAATAGGACCTGGTCACCAATGCCTGGGGGTGGAAGTCCTCTAAAATGGCGAGCGTGGGTATAAACGATAGGCTGAACTTGATTTTATATCTTGTGATCACGATTAGCCATTGTGCAGAAATGTAACCTTAAGCACCAATAAAAAAAAAGGTCAGTCTTTCAGTGATAAGCTTTGGCATCACTGGCTGAGTATATTATCTTCAAGTGCACTTCTGGTGTTAATCGCTGGATATTCCCTTGATATAAACCTGAAGTTTGGGCTCTGAGCGAGGGTGTAAGTTAGGATAATGAATACATATATTTACACACTATGGCAGGAGCACGGTGACAGTGTTAACGGCATTGGACTTCAAACCAGAAGGTCCATGGTTTGATCCCTACCAGGGGCAACTGCAGTGTGTCCTTGGGCAAGGCTTTTAATCCTGATTGCCCACCTTGGGTGCTGTGTACTAAGGCATACTGCGCGTCGATGGATCACTGGTCTTCAACCAATACTAACCCTGCTTTTGTGATGTTGGGGAGTCTGACAGTTGCTGGCCATTGCTCGGTGGTTCTCTGGGTACTCCCGCTTTCTCCACCTGTAAAACTCAGACCCTGACTGTCGACAGTGCCGTTAAACCCCAATAAATGTATACACACCATGACATCAAAAACAAAAATCAAACAGCGGTGTGAAAAGACAGATTATTCCTCTGTCTCTGATTCTGATTTCAAAACATTTTCCCGAATTTGTTGTCATTTGTCAGGTCAGGATGAACACAAAAAAGTGACACATTAATCCTTTTGCTTTGAAAAAAGCATTGCCGGAATAGTTAATAACGTCAAGAAGATATGAAGGACTTTTGATAAAATGTGCTACATAGATAGTCTGTCAATCTCTCAGAACAACTCAACTCATCGATCGGGAAGTCCAAGCAAGCCCTCCTGCATGAAACCCTCAACAGCCGAGGTGTTGTACAAACAAGAAAGTTTGCAGATGTTGATGAATTATATATATTGGAAGAGTTGAAATTACAATCGGTTACAAATGCAAAAAGAATCAAGATGAAGAAAAATGGGAACGAAAGTCAAACAAATACTTATATTTTTAGCTTAACTTGACAAAGTCAAGACATGCTATTGCATGAGACGTGTGGAAGTGTGTGAGTCTGTTCACATTTTCTCTGGCACAGTCTACGCACTGTAGTTCTTTTCTTATCACACAATTTCATATGCAGGTTCAAGATCATGTCTAGATGAGAACGTCCCCTTTTGCTCGCGATTGGTCAACCATGATGGCTGCGAGAGCTTGAAACCCAAAAATCTTTAGCATAGTCTACAGGTCATATTTATGAAGGGATTTTATTGTAACTTGGTAGGATGACTCTGTATAATGTCAAGATGAGAATGTTCCATTTTGGTCGTGATCGGTCAACCGTGACGGCTGCAAGAGCCTAAAACCTTTTAGCACAGTCTACAGATCGTATTTATGAAGGAATTTCATTGTAACTTGGTAGGCTGACTTCACATGTCTAGATGTGAACATCCACTTTTAATCGCGATTGGTCAACTATGATGGCCGAGAGAGCCCGAAAACCTTGAGCACAGTCTGCAGGTTGTATTTATAAAGGGATTTCATTGTAACCTGGTAGGATGACTCCATATGTCTAGATGGGAACGTTCCCTTTTGGTCATGATCGGTCAATCATCACGGCCATGCAGGCTCGAAGACCAAAAATCTTTAACAAGGTCTACAGATCGTATATATGGAGGGATTTCATTGTAACTTGGTAGGATGACTGTATAATGTCTAGAAGAGAACATACTATTTTGGCAATGATCGGTCAACCATTTCAGCCACACAGACATGTGACCTAGATTTGTTTAGCACAGTCTACAGTTCATATTTATGAAGCAATTTCATTGTAGCTTGCAAGGATAACTTGGTATGATGTCTAGATGAGACTGTTGTAGTTTGGTCACGATCTGTCAGCTGTTGCCGCTACCTGGTCACTTGATCTAGATTCCTTTAGCACTGCTAACGGGGGCACGGTGGCTCAGCTGGTAGAGGTGCAGGCTGCAAGCCGAGAGGTCCTCTGTTCGAATCTCACCTGCGGCAACCACGTTGTGTCCTTGGGCAAGACACTTCACCCCATTGCCCACGTGGGGGCACTGTGTACTAAGGCGTACTGTACGTCGATGGTGCACCTGTCTTCAACCAATGCTAACCCTGCTTGTGTGGAGTTAGTATGTTGGGGAGCTGACAGTTGCTCGGTTGTTCTCTCCGGGTACTCCGGCTTCCTCCACCCGTAAAATTGTCGTGGTCATGATTAGCCATTGTGCAAAAATATATGACCTTAAACACCAATAAATAAATAAATAGCACTGCTAACAGGTTGTTAGCTCACCTGACTTTCAGTCAGGAGAGCTATAGTGATCACTCACCGTCCGTCGTCCGTCGTCCTGCGTCCGTCGTCCGTGAACATGGTGTTTGCGTCTTCTCCTCCCAAACCGCTGAACCAATTTAATTGATATTTGAGATAATAGTTTGTTATGACATCGCAATTTGATTTTGTTCAAATCAAGTTGCCCCGCCCGTGGGTAGGGCCACACCCAAAAAGTGTGCTGAAATCTTAAAAAATCTTCTTCTCATGAACCAGCAGTAGCAGAGACTTGATATTTGGTGTGCAGCTTCCTTTTGAGGTGTAGACTCAGATTTGTTCAAGAGAAGTTTGTGGGGCTATACTTGGCGTCGTTATGGGAGGGGCAAAATTTTTGGCCCCGCCCAAAATTTCTATTTTCCAAACCGAGAGGCTGATTTGAACCAAATTTTATGTGAGGGCTTATTGGGTCATAAGTAACTAATTTATGCTGATTTTTTTTTTCCCGTAGCCCCATGGGAACCGCAGGAGCTAAAAATAGAAAAAAATTAAAACACCCATATCTCCAAAACTGCACGGCACCGAGAATTTTTATTTGGCGTGAAGCTTCCTTAGGACCAACAGAAAGAATTGGTAAAAAAAAATTGCTATCGGTTTTATCATAGGGTACAGTTTCGGGACATTGAAAAAGTGCTGAGTCAGCACTTTTTAACACTGTAGGCAATGGGAAAAACATTAAAAAAATCTTCTTCTCCAGATCCAGCAGGCAGAATCTTTTGATATTTGGTATGCAACATTGGAGGGTGGATCTGATTCAGGTTTGTTCAAACCGGCCCCCTGGGTTCATATTTGGGCTCAGTATAGGAGCCCGATTTCGAACTTAGTGCATTTCAGGCAAATTTCTTAAAAAATCTTCTTCTCCAGATCCAGCAGACAGAATCTTTTGATATTTGGTATGCAACATTGTGGGGTGGATCTGATTCAAGTTTGTTCAAATCGGCCCCCTGGGTTTATATTTGGGCTCAGTATAGGAGCCCAAATTTGAACTTACTGCATTTCAGGCAAATTTCTTTGAAAATCTTCTTTTCCAGATCCAGCAGGCAGAATCTTTTGATATTTGGTATGCAACATTGTGGGGTGGATCTGATTCTATTTTGTTCAAATCGGCTCCCTAGATTCATATTTGGGCTCACTATAGAAGCTCGAATTTGAACTTAGTGCATTTCAGGCAAATTTCTTCAAAAATCTTCTTCTCCAGATCCTGCAGGCAGAATCTTTTGATATTTGGTATGCAACATTGTGGGGTGGATCTGATTCCAGTTTGTTCAAATCGGCCACCTGGATTCATATTTGGGCTCACTTTAGAAGCCCAAATTCGAACTTGGTGCATTTCAGGCAAATTTCTTTGAAAATCTTCTTCTCAAGATCCAGCAGGCAGAATCTTGTGATATTTGGTATGCAGCATCCTTAGGGGGGTGAGATTCAAGTTTGTTCAAGCCATGTCCCTAGGTCCATATTTGGGCTCAATGTGGGAGCTTGAATTGTAACTTTGTTCAAAATGAGGAATTTTCTTGAAAAATCTTCTTCTTCAGATCCAGCAGTCGGAATGGTTTGATATGTGGTGAGTAGCATCCTTGGGGGGGGGGGGGGGGGGGGGGGGGGGGGGGGGATTCAAGTGTGTTAAAGCCAAGTCCATGGGTCCATATTTGGGCTCCCTGTGGGAGCCCAAATTATAACTTAGTCAATATGAGGAATTTTTCTTTAAAAATCTTCTTCTTCAGATTCAGCAGTTGGAATGTTTCGATATTTGGCATGGAGCAACCTTAGGGGGCTGAGATTCAAGTTTGTTCAAGCCAAGTCCCTTGGTTCATATTTAGGCTCACTATGGGAGCCTGAATGACAACTTAGTTCAAAATGAGGAATTTTATTTAAAAATCTTCAGATCCAGCAGATGAATGCTTTTGATATTTT
The DNA here is from genome assembly GCA_031216915.1 of Pictodentalium vernedei. Lineage (NCBI taxonomy): Eukaryota > Metazoa > Mollusca > Scaphopoda > Dentaliida > Dentaliidae > Pictodentalium > Pictodentalium vernedei. The sequence goes on along the minus strand of CM062294.1, from coordinate 205,826,952 downwards.
TTATGCAGCATCCTTAGGGGGGTAAGATTCAAGTTTGTTCAAGCCATGTCCCTAGGTCCATATTTGGGCTGATTGTGGGAGCTCGAATTGTAACTTGGTTCAAAATGAGGAATTTTCTTTAAAAATCTTCTTCTTCAGATCCAGCAGTCGGAATGTTTTGATATTTGGTGTGCAGAATCCTTAGGGGTGTGAGATTCAGGTTTGTTAAAGCCAAGTCCCTGGGTTCATACATGGGCTTCCTGTGGGAGCCCGAATTATGACTTAGTTCAGTATGAGGAATATTCTCTAAAAATCTTTTTTTAGATCCACTGGTCAGAATATTTGGATATTTGGTTTCAGCTTTTCTTAGGAGGAGCAGATGCAACTTGTGGAAATCAATTCTCTGGGTTGCTATTTAGGCTACCATGTCAGGTGAGCGCCCTCAGGCCCCCTGGGGCCTCTTGTTTTTATGAAGGGATTTCATTGTAACATGGTATGATATCTAGATGATACCCTCCTATGATATCTAGATGATACCCTCCTATTTTGGTCATGATCGGTGAACCATGACCACCTAACCATCTTGTGACCTAGATTCCTTTAGCAAAGTCTACGAATTATATTTATGAAGGGATTTCATTGTATCTTGGAAGGATGACTCGTTTTGGAATGATGTTACTGTAACTTGGTAACTTTAGTTGACATACATTAACTGTGATGGCCACATTAACCCAGGCCTAAAATCTTTAGTACAGTCTGCACCTCAAAATATTCTTATTGAAAACATAGCATACAGGGAACAGAAATTAACATATTCCCAATTATCACAATTCTTGTCTTCTTTCACAAACATTGACAATTATCCTTTTCATCAAACACAACACAGTGTCAAGTTAATCTACAATGTCATTGACACTTTCATTTGATTTGCATTGACTCAACCAAAAGCAATTTTTTGGCTATTCGTTTCTGCTTGACCTAGGAAAGCTTTCCTGGGAAAAAACAAAGTTCTAGTCTGTGGAGTCTTAAAGTGTCTGCATGAAATGTTTTGGGGTATTTAGCTTCTGGGGTTCTCCCAGCATATCCATGCCAAGTTGTGCTTCAGATTTGTCGAGGGGATCTGCAAAAACTTATCTTCATCATGTAGAAGAACGAGTGACCTGGCACTTCCATCAAAACAGTGTTTAAAATGGTCCTAACATGGTACACCATGATTAGCAATGCCTTTAGTGAATTCAGTTTTAATGATCCTGAGGAAGCTTCATATCCGACAACAGTTCTCTACTTTATTATGTAGCTTTGGAAATATGGGCATTTGAATTTTTTCCTGTTTTTAGCTTGTGTTCCCATGGGGTTGCAAAGAAATTGTTGAGGCTTGAATAAAGTACTTGTGACCCAATTAATACTTTGTACCATGTTTGGTTCAAATCACCCTATTGTTTCTCAGATGTTTCTGGTATAGCCTGAAACGTGCATCATCCCACAGTGAGCCCAAATATTGACCTATAAATGTCCCATGAACAAAATTGAAACTTCATGACCAAAGAAAGTTCCAAACAGAGTATCAAAAGCATTCTTGCGGCATAATCCCAACCCAGAGTGGAGAAGCAACTCTACAGAAAAAAACATTTGAATGCGTATACTTCACCAAGATGCTTGGTGGCATGTTAGTTTATGCTGTTAAAAGGGCATTCTCATAGAGTACCTCATGATAAACCCGATGTCAGTTTTTAGCTCACCTCACCGCAAGTCAGTGTGAGCTATTGCCATCACTTGGCGTCCGACATCCATCACCTTTTGGAAACTTGTCTTCTTTGAAACCTCTGGGTCAAATTTAAACATATATTGCACAGACCATCTTTGGAGTATACCCTTTCTATTTTGTTCAATGAAGCAGCTGGCATCTTCGGACTGTGGGTAATGCCCCCAAAACCTAACAAGAGGCCCCAAGGGGCCTGAGGGTGCTCACCTGACATGGTAGCCTAAATATCAACCCAGAGAATTGATTTCAACAAGTTGCATTTGCTCCTCCTAAGAAAAGCTTATACCAAATATCCAAAGATTCTGACCAGTGGATCTAAAAAAAAAAGATTTTCAAAGAATATTCCTCATATTGAACTAAGTTATAATTCAGGCTCCCACAGTGAGTCCAAATATGGACCTAGGGACATGGCTTGAACAAACTTAAATCTCACCCCCCTAAGGATGCTGCATACCAAATATCAAAACATTCCGACTGCTGGATCTGGAGAAGAAGATTTTTAAAGAAAATTCCTCATTTTGAACTAAGTTATAATTCGGGCTACCACAGTGAGCCCAAATATGAACCCAGGGACTTGGCTTGAATAAACTTGAATCTCACCCCCCAAGCATGGTGCATACCCAATATCAGAAGATTCTGCCGGCTGGATCTTGAGAAGATTTTCAAAGAAATTTGCCTGAAATGCACTAAGTTCAAATTTGGGCACCTATACTGAGCCCAAATATAAACCCAGGGGACTGATTTGAACAAACTTGAATCAGATCCACCCCATAATGTTGCATACCAAATATCAAAAGATTCTGCCTGCTGGATCTGGAGAAGAAGATTTTTTAAGAAATTTGCCTGAAATGCACTAAGGTCGAATTCAAGCTTCTAAAGTGAACCCAAATATGAATCTAGGGAGCCGATTTGAACAAACTTGAATCAGATCCACCCCACAATGTTGCATACCAAATATCAAAAGATTCTGCCTGCTGGATCTGGAGAAGAAGATTTTTTAAGAAATTTGCCTGAAATGCACGAAGTTCGAATTTGGGCTTCTATAGTAAGCCCAAATATGAATCCAGGGGGCCGATTTGAACAAACTTGAATCAGATCCACCCCACAATATTGCATACTAAATATGAAAAGATTCTGCCTGCTGGATCTGGAGAAGAAGATTTTTGAAGAAATTTGTCCGAAATGCACTAAGTTTGAATTCGAGCTTCTATAGTGAGCCCAAATATGAATCTAGGGAACCGATTTGAACAAACTTGAATCAGATCCACCCCACAATGTTGCATACCAAATATCAAAAGATTCTGCCTGCTGGATCTGGAGAAGAAGATTTTTTAAGAAATTTGCCTGAAATGCACTTAGTTCGAAATCGGGCTCCTATACTGAGCCCAAATATGAACCCAGGGGGCCGATTTGAACAAACTTGAATCAGATCCACCCTATAATGTTGCATACCAAATATCAGAAGATTCTGCCTGCTGGATCTGGAGAAGATTTTTTCATGTTTTTCCCATTGGCTACAGTGTTACAAAGTGCTGACTCAGCACTTTTTCAAAGTCCTGAAAAAAAGTACCTAGTGCTCAAACCGATAGGGATTTTTTAACCATTCTATTCTACTGGATAGAAGTAAGCTTTATACAAAATAAGAATTCTCTGTGCCATGTAGTTTTGGAGATATGGCTGTTTTAAGGTTTTTCCTATTTTTAGCTCCCGAGGTTCCCACGGGGCAATGAGAAAATTGTTTTTTTGCATCAATCAACTACTTATGATCCATTATCTCATATCAAATTTGGTTCAAATTGACCTCACGGTTCAGAAAATAGAAATTTTAAGCGTGGCCAAAATTTTTGCCCCTCCCATAACGAAGGCAAATAATGCCCAACAAACTTTTCTTGAACAAACTTGATTCTAAACCTCAAAAGGACTCTGTATACCACATATCAAGTCTCTGCTACTGGTGGTTCATTAGAAGAAGATTTTCAAAAAATTTGGCTATTTTTTCCCCACACCTCTGCTCAATATGAGCCGAAACCTAATTTGGATAAAAATCAAAATGCTCCTATATAACCACCATATACATGAAATTTAATTAAAATGTGGCCCGTGGTTTAGGAGAAAGAGGCTCAAACACCACCTTCACGCAGGACGACGGACGAAGAGTGATAAGAAAAGCTCACCCTGACTTTCAGTCGGGTGAGCTGAAAATCTTCTCATGAACCACCAGAGAGAATGCCTTGATATTTGGTATGGAATATCCTTTGGTGCTGAAGATTAAGTTTGTTTAAGTGAAGTTTGTAGGTCAATATTTGGGCTCTCTGTGGGAGCATACCCATTTTGTGCTCCACCCAAAATTTGTATTTCAAGAACCGATGGACCGATTTGAACCAAATTTGGCATGTCATATAAGTGGGTCATAAGTACTTGATTGATGCCCGAAAAAAATTTCCACAGCCCTGTGGGAACCCCAGGAGCTAAAAATAGAAAAAAGTCAAATGTCCATATTTCCCAAACCACATGGAACAGAGAACTGTTATTTGGTATGAAGCATCCTTGGGACCAGTAGAATGGAATAGTTAAAAAAAAATAATTGCCATCGGTTGGGACAGGGTGTTCAGGAGGCATCGAAAAAATGCTGAGTCAGCATATTTGCAAAAAATTTAAAAAATGTTCTTCTCCAGAACCACTGGTCAGAATCTTTTGATATTTGGTATACAGCATCCATAGGGGGGAGGGGGGGTTCAGATTCAAGTGTGTTCAAATTAAGTCTGTTGGTTCATATTTGGGTTCAATAAGGGAGCCTGAATATTAACATACAGCAATATGGAAAATAATCTTTAAAAATCTTATTCTTCAGATTATTCAGTCAGATTCTTTTGATATTTGGTATATAGACCCCTGGGTTAATATTTGGGCTACCATAATTTTAACTTGGTGCAATATGAGGAAATGTCTTTAAAAATCTTCTTCAGATCCACCAGTTACAATCCTTTCATATTTGGTATACAACATCTCTCGCGGGGTGAGATTCAAGTTTGTGCAAATCAAGTGTCTGAGTTAATATTTGGGCTCCCTGTGGGAGCCCAAATGTTAACTTGGAGCAATATGAGGGAATTTCTTTAAAAATCTTTTCCAGAACCATCTATTAAAATAGATATTTGGTATACAACATCCTTCGGGAGGTCAGATCTAAGTTTGTTCAATTCAAGTCCCAGGGTTAATATTTGGGCTCCCCATTGGGATTCAGGTTTGTTCAAATCGAGTGCCTGGGTTATTATTTGTGCTCTCAAAGGGGGCCCAAATTTTAATTTTGTGCAATGTGAGGAATAATCTTTAAAAATCTTGTTCTTCAGATCCACCAGTCAGAATCTTTTGATATTTGGTATACAGCATCCTTTGGGAGGTCAGATCTAAGTTTGTTCAAATCAAGTCCCTGGGTTAATATTTGGGGCCCAAATTTTACCTTAGCCCAATATGAGGAATAATCTTTAAAAATCTGCTTCTTGAGATACAATCAAAATCTTTCGATATATGGCATGCAGCAACCTTTGAGGGTTCAGATTCAATTTGTTCAAATAAAGTCCCTGGGTTGATATTTGTGTTCCCTATGGGGAGGGGGCAAATTTTAACATAGTCCAAAATTGGTAGTATTCTCAAAATCTTCTCCAGAACCATCAGTTAGAATCTTTTGATATTTGGTATACAACATCTTTCACGTTTGTTCCAGTCAAGTCCCTAGGTTGATATTTGGATTCCCTTGTTTCCTATTACTGAAAATCTGGGCATTAATTCTGTGGTAGCATCCCAATACTGGAAAAAAATCATCTGGCATGGACAGCAGAGTGAAAAATAATTAAATAACTTCATTCCTCTGTTTTGTTAACTAGCTATAGATGGTAGTTAAATCCTTCTTTAAACAACTTTGGTCAGGTGAGCACATCAGGCCCCATGGGGTCTCATGTTTTGATTCATTTGACTCTACTGGTTCCAGGGAAGCTTAATTCCAAATAATAATAATGTCGGGTCCATGCAGTTTTTGAAATATGGGCATTTTTTCTATTTCAGATCACCAGAAAAAAATTTTCAGGTATAAATGAAGTACTAATGACCTAATTATAGTGCATGCCAAATATGGTTCTAATCAGCCGATTGGTTCTGGAAATAGAAATGTTGGGTGGAGCCCAAAATGGGCACCCTCCCACAGGGATTCAAAATATTGACAGAAGTTATTTTGAACTAGTTTTAATCTGCATCACTAAAGGAAGTTTCATACCAGAAATCTAAGCATTCTTTGAAATGGTTCATGAGAAGATGATTTTTAGCTCAACTTGACAAAGTCAAGCTGAGCTATTGCCATCACTTCTCGTCCGTCGGCATACGTACATCCACAATTTCCTTTTGCACACCTCACAGGTCGCATTTATGATCAGATTGCTTTGAAACTTGGTATGCTTGTTTGGGGTGACCTCTAGATGGGAGCTATCGACTTTCTTCAATTTCCGTCAAAAAATGATGCCGCGGCCAATGTTCTTAGAACTTAGTTCAGTCAGAAGACCTCAATATTTCCCTTTGGCACACCCTACAGGGCACATTTATTATTGGACTGCTTTGAAACCTGTTATGCTTGTTTGGGGTGACCTCTAGATGGGAGCTATCGATTTTCTTCAATTTCCGTCAAAAAATGTTGCCACGGCCAACGTTCTTAGAACTTAGTTTAGTCAAACCACAATATTTCCCTTTGGCACACCCTACAGGGCACATTTATGATTGGATTGCTTTGAAACCTGGTATGTTTATTTAGGGTGACCTCTAGATGGGAGCTATCGATTTTCTTCAATTTCCATCAAAAAATGTTGCCACGGCCAACGTTCTTAGAACTTAGTTTAGTCAAACCACAATATTTCCCTTTGGCACATCCAACAGGTCACATTTATGATTGGATTGCATTGAAACCTGGTATGCTTGTCTAGGGTGACCTCTAGATGGGAGCTATCGATTTTCTTCAATTTCCGTCAAAAAATGTTGCCATGGCCAACGTTCTTAGAATTTAGTTTAGTCAAACCACAATATTTTCCTTTGGCACATCCAACAGGGCACATTTATGATTGGATTGCTTTGAAACCTGGTATGCTTGTTTAGGGTGACCTCTAGATGGGAGCTATCGATTTTCTTCAATTTCTGTCAAAAAATGTTGCCACGGCCAACGTTCTTAGAACTTAGTTTAGTCGGACCTCAATATTTTCCTTTGGCACACCCTACGGGGCACATTTATGATCGGATTGCTTTGAAAACTGGCATGCTTCTAGATGGGAGCTATCGATTTTCTTCCATTTCCGTCCATCAAAATATGTTGCCGCTGGCAACGATCTTTGAACTTAGTTTAGTCAGATATCAATATATTCCTTTGGCATGCCACAAAGGGCACATTTATGATCAGATCGGTTTGAAACTTTGTATGCTTGTTTGGGGTTACCTCCAGATGGGAGCTATCGATTTTCGTCAAAAAATGTTGCCACTGGCAATGACCATTTACAATACCCTCTGAACATACTGCATTTGTGTATCAACATTCTTCCTTTAGCCAGTCTTACAGTTTACATTTAAAAATGCATGGATTACTCTAACGTTGTGCTCACACAATGCTGTTATGTTGAAATTTCATCAAATAACATTGGTACCAATGATCTTCAATTTTGCCATTTCATTTATAACTTAACAAGTTCAAATTTGTCAAGTTGAGCTACAGTGTCATTGACACTTTCATTTTAAAGTATTTTTTGCTTTTTGGGCATTAACCGCACCCAAAGGGCATAGAAACTTTTTGGGAAGAAAAGTCAAAAGAGTATCCTCCACCAAGATGCTTTGTATCAAAGGTTCTGAAGAAGACCTTGTTGATGGTGCAACATTGTTAAAGTGGGAATGAAAATGACTCTGCATGACAAAACCAATACTATTTTTTTTTTGTCCATCTGATTCCAATGGTAGAAAGCTTCATACCAAATAACAATATTCCGGTCTGTGTAGTCTTGTAAATGTGTGAGATTGAATTTTTTATATTTTTAACTCCTGTAGTTCACTGTTAAAAAAAAATTGGGGCATAAATCAACTATTTATGACCCAGTTAGACTACTAGCCAAATTTGGTCTAAATCCACCCATTGCTTCTGGAAATAAAAAATTTGGGTGGAGCCCAATATAGGCATCCTCCCACAGGGAGCCTAAATATTGATCTACTAAGTTCCTTTGAACAAACTTTGTCACTAAAGGGAGTTCATAAAAGAAGTTCCATACCAGAAATCTAAGCATTCTTGTGAATGGTTTATGAGATGATTTTTAAAGTAATTTAGGCTTTTGGGGGGAAAAATCAATAAGTCTATCAACTCCATTAAGATGCTTTGTGCTAAGTTAGAATTTAGTTTAGATGAAGAAGACTTAGTTGATGGACAAGTGATATGATGATTCAGCATTTTCCCATTACCAACAGTGTAAGTAAAAATTTGCATCCCATGACAAAACTGATAGCATTTTTTCTTTGGTCCATCTGATACCAATAGTTGTGTGGAAGCTTCAGACCTAATAATATTCTGATCCATGCAGTTTTGTAAATATTGGCATTTGAAATTTTTTGTTTTTAGCTCCTGGGGTTGCAAAAAAATTTTTTTTACGGGCATAAATCAACTACTTCGGACTCAATTATACTATTAGCCAAATTTGGTTCAAATCAGCCCATTGGTTCTGGAAAAACAAATTTTTGGTGGAGCCCACAATGGGTATCCTCCCAGAGGAAGCCCAAATACTGACCTACTGAGTTTCTTTGAACAAACTTGAATATGCATCACTAAAGGAAGTTCCGTACCAGAAATCTAAGAATTATTGCGAGTGGTTTATGAGATTCTTTTTTTTAAAAAGTATTTTAGGCTTTTGAAGCATTTACCCCAGCTCAAAAATGGAAGCAGCTTCATTTGAACAAAATAAAAAGGGTATGCTCCAAAGATGGTCGGTGCCACATTTGTTTGAATTTGGCCCTGTGGTTATGAACAAGACAAGTTTCAAAAGTTAACGGACGGACACCGGATGGCAATAGCTGCCACTGACTTCCAGTCACTGGACCATATGAAATGCACTATCAAATTTTAAAACATCTGCCTTGAATTTTTACTATCAATTTTCAATGGTACGTGGGTGACAGGCCAGTTTCCACCTTTCTAGTAAAAAGCAACAATAATTCCTATTTCAAAGCCCAATAAAGATCACAATCAAAGTAATTACAGACCAATTGCATTATCCCTTTATCTAACTAACTAAAATGCTTCAAAATGCATAATATACAAATTCTGCAGATGCCACAAAAATATTATTTCAAAAATTGCAACTAAATCATATCATGTGACCCCCCTCATCGAGCTCGTCCCAACAAAAGGGTCACACAATATGGTTCTGTTGAAAGTTTTTGAAAACTTGGAAAAAATAGTATTTAAAATAATAAATTTTGATATTTTCTATGTTGGGTAAAGGATTAACCGTAAACTGTAAAACAATGGAAAGGATGATCAGTGATCAGCTTGTCTGGTATCTTGACAGTCTACTTGGGAATGTTCTCTGTGGTTTTGGAGCCCAGAGAAATGCTGTAGATCATTTGTTTGACCTGAAATTCCTTTGCCAGGTATGATCATGTGGCCACTATCATCTTTGACCAGGAGAAAGCATACGATACAATGTGGAAGTGCAGGATTTTAAAATATCATTTTCACTTGGGTTTGAGGGGTTTTATAGAAAATTTTTAAAGGACACTCTGTTTCAAGTTGGTGTTGGGTCTAATTTCAAGTTCATGTTGTGTCCACATTATCTAATCCACACAAGCAAGAACTGAGGGTTCATCAGGACAGTATCCCATATCTCTTACCTTATTTAAGTGTATCTTGGGATCTGCACCATCCTACCTGTCCGATATGCTTACCATTCACAAACCACCAAGGAGGTGAACTCAATCTGGTTCAGCCTGCATCTAAATTGACTACTGCTGGTGATGGGGCCTTTGTGGCTGCTGGCCCAAGGCTTTGGAATTCTCTTCCCATCGACATAAAAAATAGTAAATCACTTGAATCATTCAAGTCTTGTACTAAAACCTGCCTTTTTCGTAAGGCATTTCCTTCAGTGGTTTAATTTTGGTCATAAACTGACATTACCAGGTGTGTGAGTGTGACTGAGTCGGTGAGGATTGCCTCGCTTCTCGTCAAGTCACACTCGCATGCTTGTTTTGGTAAAGTTGTAGTTTTATTTTATTTCAATTCAATATCCTTTTTTAGCTCACCTGACTTTCAGTCAGGAGAGCAAAAGTGATCACTCACCGTCTGTCGTCCGGTGTCCGTGAACATGGTGTTTGCATCTTCTCCTCTCCAAACCGCTGAACCAATTTAATTGATATTTGAGATAATAGTCTGTTATGACATCGCAATTTGATTTTGTTCAAATCAAGTTGCCTCGCCCGTGGGTAGGTCCACACCCAAAAAGTGTGCTGAATAAACCAGCAGTAGCAGAGACTTGATATTTGGTGCGCAGCTTCCCTTTGAGGTGTAGACTCAGATTTGTTCAAGAGAAGTTTGTGGAGCTATACTTGGCGTCGTTATGGGAGGGGCAAAATTTTGGCCCCGCCCAAAATTTCTATTTTCCAAACCGAGAGGCTGATTTGAACCAAATTTTATGTGAGGGCTTATTGGGTCATAAGTACCTAATTTATGCTGATTTTTTTTTTCCCCGTAGCCCCATGGGAACCACAGGAGCTAAAAATATAAAAAAATTGAAACGCCCATATCTCCAAAACTGCACGGCACCGAGAATTTTTATTTGGTGTGAAGCTTCCTTAGGACCAACAGAAAGAATTGGTAAAAAAAAATTGCCATCGGTTTTATCATAGGGTACAGTTTTGGAACTTTGAAAAAGTGCTGAGTCAGCACTTTTTAACACTGTAGGCAATGGGAAAAACATTAAAAAATCTTCTTCTCCAGATCGAGCAGGCAGAATCTTTTGATATTTGGTATGCAACATTGTAGGGTGGATCTGATTCAAGTTTGTTCAAATCGGCCCCCTGGGTTCATATTTGGGCTCAGTATAGGAGCCCGATTTCGAACTTAGTGCATTTCAGGCAAATTTCTTAAAAAATCTTCTCCAGATCCAGCAGGCAGAATCTTTTGATATTTGGTATGCAACATTGTGGGGTGGATCTGATTCAAGTTTGTTCAAATCGGCCCCCTGGGTTTATATTTGGGCTCAGTGTAGGAGCCCAAATTTGAACTTACTGCATTTCAGGCAAATTTCTTTGAAAATCTTCTTATCAAGATCCAGCAGGCAGAATCTTTTGATATTGGGTATGAAACATTGTGGGGTGGATATGATTCAAGTTTGTTCAAATCTGCTCCCTGGGTTTATATTTGGGCTCAGTATAGGAGCCCAAATTTGAACTTAGTGCTTTTCAGGCAAATTTCTTAAAAAAAAAAATCTTCTTCTCCAGATCCAGCAGGCAGAATCTTTTGATATTTGGTATGCAACATTGTGGGGTGGATCTGATTCTATTTTGTTCAAATCAGCTCCCTAGATTCATATTTGGGCTCACTATAGAAGCTCGAATTCAAACTTGGTGCATTTCAGGCAAATTTCTTCAAAAATCTTCTTCTCCAGATCCTGTAGGCAGAATCTTTTGGTATTTGGTATGCAACATTGTGGGGTGGATCTGATTCCAGTTTGTTCAAATCAGCCACCTGGATTCATATTTGGGCTCACTATAGAAGCCCAAATTTGAACTTTGTGCATTTCAGGCAAATTTCTTCAAAAATCTTCTCCAGATCCAGCAGGCAGAATCTTGTGATATTTGGTATGCAACATTGTGGGGTGGATCTGATTCAAATCGGCCCCCTGGTTTATATTTGGGCTCAGTATAGGAGCCCAAATTTGAACTTAGTGCATTTCAGGCAAATTTCTTTGAAAATCTTCTTCTCAAGATCCAGCAGGCAGAATCTTGTGATATTTGGTATGCAGCATCCTTAGGGGGGTGAGATTCAAGTTTGTTCAAGCCATGTCCCTAGGTCCATATTTGGGCTCACTGTGGGAGCTTGAATTGTAACTTTGTTCGAAATGAGGAATTTTCTTAAAAAATCTTCTTCTTCAGATCCAGCAGTCGGAATGGTTTGATATGTGGTGAGTAGCATCCTTGGGGGGGGGGGGGGATTCAAGTGTGTTAAAGCCAAGTCCATGGGTTCATATTTGGGCTCCCTATGGGAGCCCAAATTATAACTTAGTATGAGGAATTTTTCTTTAAAAATCTTCTTCTTCAGATTCAGCAGTTGGAATGTTTTGATATTTGGCATGGAGCAACCTTAGGGGGCTGAGATTCAAGTTTGTTCAAGCCTAGTCCCTTGGTTCATATTTGGGCTCACTATGGGAGCCTGAATGACAACTTAGTTCAAAATGAGGAATTTTATTTAAAAATCTTCAGATCCAGCAGATGAATGCTTTTGATATTTTTTATGCAGCATCCTTAGGGGGGTAAGATTCAAGTTTGTTCAAGCCATGTCCCTAGGTCCATATTTGGGCTGATTGTGGGAGCTTGAATTGTAACTTGGTTCAAAATGAGGAATTTTCTTTAAAAATCTTCTTCAGATCCAGCAGTCGGAATGTTTTGATATTTGGTGTGCAGAATCCTTAGGAGTGTGAGATTCAGGTTTGTTAAAGCCAAGTCCCTGGGTTCATATAAGGGCTCCCTGTGGGAGCCTGAATTATGACTTAGTTCAATATGAGGAATATTCTTTAAAAATCTTTTTTTAGATCCACTGGTCAGAATATTTGGATATTTGGTTTCAGCTTTTCTTAGGAGGAGCAGATGTAACTTGTGGAAATCAATTCTCTGTGTTGATATTTAGGCTACCATGTCAGGTGAGCGCCCTCAGGCCCCCTGAGGCCTCTTGTCTTTTTAATCCGGTCGCTTTTATTGCCAGAATATGGCCTTGGTTGCTGATGTGGCACTGGGTACCAATAAATGATAATAGTGATCAATGTATCTGTGAGAGAATGTATGTGTGTATGCAATTATTGTACAGCCATTGAGCATCATGTGTGGATTCTAGGCTCTAAAATTATTAGCTCAACTTGGCACAGTCAAGATAAGCTATTGCCCTCACGCGTGCGGAAGTCTGAGTCTGTTTGTCTGTTCACATTTTCCTTTAGCACGGGCTACACCCCGCAGTTCTTATCTGATCGTCACGAACTTTCATATGCAGGTTTGGGGTCTAGATGAGAACGTCCCCTTTTGGTTGTGATCGGGCAACCAGTATGGCTGCCCGAGCCCAAAACCCGAAAACCATTAGCACAGTCTACAGGTCGTATTTATGAAGGGATTTCATTGTAACTTGGTAGGATGCCTCTGTATAATGCCTAGATGAGAACGCCCCCTTTTGGGCATGATCTATCAACCATGATGGCTGCCCAAGCCCAAAACCCAAAAACTTTTAGCACAGTCTGCAGGTCATGTTTAATGTGGAGGGATTTCATTGTAACTTGGTAGGATGACTCCTTATGATGTCTAGATGAGAATTTCCCCTTTTGGACGTGATTGGGCAATTGTGATGGCTACAGGGGCCCGAAGCCCGAAAACCTTTTGCACAATCTAGAGGTCATATTTATGAAGGGATTTCATTGTAACTTGGTAGAATGACTCCAAATAACGTCTAGATGAGAACGTCCCATTTTGATCGCGATCATTAAGCCTTGATGGGTGCCCGAGCCCAAAAACCTTTAGCATAGGCAAAAGGTCATATTTATGGAAGGATTTCATTGTAACCTCTTAGGTTGACTCCATATAATGCCTAGATGATGACATCCCCTTTTGGTCGTGATTGGTCAGCTGTGATGGCTACAAGTGCCCGAAGCCCGAAAACTTTGAGCACAGTCTACAGGTCATATTTATGAAGGGATTTCATTGTAACTTCGTAGGATCACTCCAGATGATGCCCAGATGAGATTATCCACTTTGCTTGCGATCATTCAACCATGATGGCTGCCCGAGCCCGAAGCCCGAAAACCTTTAGCACAGTCTACAGGTCATATTTATGAAGGGATTTCATTGTAACTTGGTAGGTTGACTTCATATAATGTCTAGATGAGAACGTCCCCTTTTGGACATGATTGAGCAACTGTGACGGCTAAAGGTGCCCGAAGCCCGAAAACCTTTAGCAGTCTACAGGTCATACTTATGAAGGGATTTCATTGTCACTTGGTAGGATGACTCCAAATAATGTCTAGTCCCATTTTGGTCGTGATAGTTCAGCCTTGATGGGTGCCCAAAAACCTTTAGCACAGGCAAAAGGTCATATTTATAGAAGGATTTCATTGTAACGTGTTAGGTTGACTCCATATAATGTCTAGATGATGACATCCCCTTTTGGTCGTGATTAGTCAACTGTAATGGCTACAGGTGCCTGAAGCCCAAAAACCTTGAGCACAGTCTACAGGTCATATTTATGAAGGGATTTCATTGTAACTTAGCAGGATCATTCCAGATGATGCCCTGATGAGATTGTCCCCTTCGGTTGCGATCATTCATCCATGATGGCTGCCCGAAGCCCTTTAGCACAGTCTATAGGTCATATTTATGAAGGGATTTCATTGTAACTTGGTAAGTTGACTTCATATAATGTCTAGATGAGAACGTCTCCTTTTGGACACGATTGGGCAACTGTGACGGCTACAGGGGCCCACAGCCCGAAAACCTTTAGAACAGTCTACAGGTCATAATTATGAAGAGATTTCATTGTAGCTTGGTAGAATGACTCCAAATAATGTCTAGATGAGAACATCCCCTTTTGGTCGCGATCATTCAGCCTTTATGGCTGCCTGAGCCCAAAGACCTTTAGCATAGTCTATAGGTTGTATTTATGGAAGGATTTCAGTGCAACTCGTTAGGTTGACTCCATATAATGCATAGTGATGACATCCCCATTTGGTCGTGATTGGCCAACTGTGATGGCTACAGATGCCCGAAGCCCGAAAATCTTGAGCACAGTCTACAGGTCATATTTATGAAGGGATTTCATTGTAACTTCGTAGGATCACTCCAGATGAGAATGTCCCCTTTTGGTTGCGATCATTCAACCATTATGGCTGCCTGAGCCCAAAGCCCGAATACCTTTAGTATGGTCTACAGGTCATATTTATGAAAGGATTTCATTGTAACTTGGTAGGTTTGACTTCATATAATGTCTAGATCAGAATGTCCCCTTTTGGATTTGATTGGGCAACTGTGACAGCTACAGGAGCCCGAAGCGCGAAAACCTTTGGAACAGTCTACGGGTCATAATTATGAAGGGATTTCATTGTAGCTTGGTAGGATGACTCCAAATAATGTCTAGATGAGAACGTCCCCTTTTGGTCGCGATCATTCAGCCTTGATGGCGCCCGAGCCCAAAAACCTTTAGCATGTCTGTAGGTCGTATTTATGGAAGGATTTCATTGTAACTTGTTAGGTTGACTCCATATAATGCCTAGATGATGACATCCCCTTTTGGTCGTGGTTGGTCAACTGTGATGGCTACATGTGCCCGAAGCCTGAAAATCTTGAGCACAATCTACAGGCCATATTTATGTAGGGATTTCATTGTAACTTCGTAGGATCACTCCAGATGATGCCCAGATGAGAATGTCCCCCTTTTGGTTGCGATCATTCAACCATGACGGCTGCCAGAGCCCAAAGCCCAAAAACCTTTAGCACAGTCTACTGGTCATATTTATGAAGGGATTTCATTGTAACTTGGTAGGTTGAATTCATATAATGTCTAGATGAGAACATCCCCTTTGGACGCAATTGGAAAACTGACGGCTACAGGGGCCCGAAGCCCGAAAACCTTTAGCACAGTCCACAGGTCATATTTATGAAGGGATTTCAATGTAACTTTATAGAATGACTCGTTTTGGGATAATTTTACTGTAACTTGGTAACTTTCGTTGATATACATTAACTGTGAGGGCCACATACATTAACTGTGAGGTAATATTAACCCACCCCTCAGCTCTTTAGTAAAGTGTACACCTCATATTATTTTTATCAAAAACATAGCATACAGGGAACAGAAGTGAACATATTCCCAATTATCACAATTCTGGTCTTATTTCATAATCCTTTCATAAACATTGAACATTATCCTTTCCATAAAACACAACACACAAGATAAGCTACAGTGTCATTGACACTTTCATTATTATTTCCTGTTAAAATCAATGACATAATCGATGCAATTAAGAATATGGTAGATTCTTCTTTGTATGTTGATGACTATTTAGTTTGCTAAAGCAGTAAAAATGTGAATGCCACAGAGTGCAAACTTTAATACTGCTTAACTGAGCGATGTGAAGTTAGTTACTTATTTGACATTTTGACATTTTTTATTCCATCAATACAGGAATGAAAGTGTCAATGACACTGTAGCTCAACTTGTCAAGACAAAGACATGTACATGTATAGTATGTGACACAGCAATGACAAACATCTAGGTAATGACCTGATAACAAAGGTACATATAAAGTATTGTAACGGTCTGTACATAAATACTGACCGTTGCCTGTAACAAATGTATAGGTAAAGTATTGTAAAGGTGGGTGACAGTCAGATGCTGAACTAGAAAAAATCATTGAGTCCCAGAGTGGGTCTGACTGAACCCCAAAATATTTGTTCTCATAGCACAGTGATAACAAAGGCACCCCAAAACACACTCGTTCCTGTCCCAAGGTGAAAACAAAAGTACTCAAGAAGTTTTGTGAAGATCAGTTCATAAATACGAGCTGTATAGAACTTGTGACAAAAAACTGATTGGACCTAATTTCGGTACAAAATAGCCACTGGCAGCCATCTTGAATTTTGGACCGTACCCAGAAACACTCATTCTCATCCCAAGGAGATAACAAAGGTACCCAAGAAGTTTTGTGAAGATCGGTTCATAAATACAGCCTCTACCCTGAGCCGTATTGACATGTGTGCTTACATTGTGTAAGTTGCACTGAATAAATCAAAGTTCATCTAATTTGCATAATTTCTGCACGAAAAAAAACCCCTTACAATATGTGATGTATTCCATGTTACTAAACATTCATACAAAAATTTATTAAAATCAGAACTTTCATACAGAAGTTCTATACAAAAGACTGATTGCACTAATTTTGGTACAAAATGGCTGCTGGTGGCCATCTTGAATTTCGGACCACACCCAAAAACACTCGCTCTCATCCCACGGTGATAACAAAGGTACCCAAGAAGTTTCGTAAAGATTGGTTCATAAATATGGCCTCTAGTCTGAGCTGTATAGAAGATGTGTACAAAAAACTGATTAGACCTAATTTCGGTACAAAATGGCCACTGGCAGCCATCTTGAATTTTAGACCGCACCCAGAAACACTCGTTCTCGTCCCAAGGTGATAACAAAGGTACCCAAGACATTTCGTGAAGATCAGTTCATAAATACAGACTCTAGTCTGAGCCGTATTGACATGTGTACTTACTGTGTGTAAGTCGCACTGAAAAAATCAAAGTTCATCTAATTTGCATAATTTCTGCACGAGAAAAAAACCCGTATTATATGTGATGCATCCCATGGTACTAAACATTCACACAAAAAAATTATTCAAATCAGGGCTTTCATATGGAAGTTCTGTGCAAAAATCTGATTGCACCTAATTTTGTACAAAATGGCTGCCATCGGCCATCTTGAATTTCGGACCGGACCCAAAAACACTTGTTCTCGTCCCACGGTGATACCAAAGGTACCCAAGAAGTTTCGTAAAGATCGGTTCATAAATACGGCCTGTAGCCCGAGCCATATTGGCATTTGCACTTACAGTGCTGAAAGTAAACCCAAAAAACATCAAAATTAGTCTAATTTGCACAATTTACGTACGAGAAAAAACCTGTATTATATGTGATGTATCCCATGGTACTAAACATTCATACAAAAAATTATTCAAATCAGAGCTTTCATATGGAAGTTCTGTACAAAAAACAGATTTCTGCATCGTCGGTACAAAATGGCAGCTGGCAGCCATCTTGAATTTCGGACCGCACCCAAAAACACTCGTTCTCGTCCCACGGTCATAACAAAGGTACCCAAGAAGTTTCGTAAAGATCGGTTCATAAATACAGCCTCTAGCCCGAGCCATAGCAGCTTGGCACTTACAGCTCTGAAAGTAACACTAAATAAATCAAAGTCAGTCTAATTTGCATAATTTACGCACAAGAAAAAAAACCGTATTATATGTGATGTATCCCATGGTACTAAACATTTATACAAAACTTTATTCAAATCAGAACTTTCATACAGAAGTTCTGTACAAAAAACTGATTTTTGCATCATCGGTACAAAATGGCCACTGGCAGCCATCACCGGACCACACCTAAAAACACTCGTTCCCGTCCCAGGGTCATAAAGGTACACAAGAAGTTTCGTAAAGATCGGTTCATAAATACGACCTCTAGCCCGAGCCATAGCCAATTGTTGACGTACGGACAGACGGACGACGGGCCATGACAATAGCTCAAATTTGACTTCGTCAAAGTTGAGCTAAAAATGGCACCTGCTGTAGGGTGGCACAAATGAAGACGATTTGATTGACATATTGCCCGTCCGCATAAGGCCTTTCTTTATGGGGCAACCAAGACCCTAATAGTGACAACCTCCCAGAAAACCTTCCAGATGGGCAAATCTGATCAAATAAATGGTGCTGTAGGGTGGCACAAATGAAGACGAGTTGATTGACATGTTGCCAGTCCGCATAAGGCCTTTCTTTATGGGGCAACCAAGGCCCTAAAAGTGACAACCTCCCAGAAAACCTTCTAGATGGGCAAATCTGATCAAATAAAAGGTGCTGTAGCGTGGCACAAATGAAGACGAGTTGATTGACATGTTGCCCGTCCGCATAAGGCCTTTCTTTATGGGGCAATCGAGGCCTTAAAAGTGACAACCTCCAAAAAAACCTTCTAGATGGGCAAATCTGATCAAATAAAAGGTGCTGTAGGGTGGCACAAATGAAGACGAGTTGATTGACATGTTGCCCGTCCGCATAAGGCATTTCTTTATGGGGCAATCAAGGCCCTAAAAGTGACAACCTCCCAGAAAACCTTCTAGATGGGCAAATCTGATCAAATAAAAGGTGCTGTAGGGTAGCACAAATGAAGGCGATTTGATTGACATGTTGCCGGTCCACATAAGGCCTTTCTTTATGGGGCAACCAAGGCCCTAAAAGTGACAACCTCCCAGAAAACCTTCTAGATGGGCAAATCTGATCAAATAAATTGTGCTGTAGGGTGGTACAAATGAAGACGAGTTGATTGACATGTTGCCCGTCTGCATAAGGCCTTTCTTTATGGGGCAACCAAGGCCCTAAAAGTGACAACCTCCCAGAAAGCCTTCTAGATGGGCAAATCTGATCAAATATATGGTGCTGTAGGGTGGCACAAATGAAGACGGGTTGATTGACATGTTGTCCGTCCACATAAGGCCTTTCTTTATGGGGCAACCAAGGCCCTAAAAGTGACAACCTCCCAGAAAACCTTCTAGATGGGCAAATCTGATCAAATGAAATGTGCTGTAGGGTGGCACAAAATGAAGACGAGTTGATTGACATGTTGCCCGTCCGCATAAGGCCTCGCGGATAAACGCGTGTTAAACTTGAATCAACTTCGCGTTAAACACGCACCTTGTGGTTCGACTCGTGTTAAGTTCGCGGATAAACTCGAGTTAGCGTGACGCATAAACTCGCGCTAATTTCACGGATACTCGTTAATCTCGCGTTAATCTCGGGGATAAACTCATGTTAAACTCGCGGACAAACACACGTTAAATTCGCATTAACCTCGCGGATTAACTCGCGGATAAACTTGCGATAACAGCGCGGATAAACCCGCGATAACCTGGCGCATAAACTCGTGTTAACATCAACGATAAACTCGAGACATACTCGATTTAACCTCGCAGATAAACTCGCGTTAATGTCGCGCATAAACTCGCGTGATAACCGCGGATAAACTCGCGTCAAACTAGAGTTAACCTCACCGATAAACTCGTCTCAATCTCGCGGATAAACTCGCGCCAAACCCACATTAACCTCGTGGGTGAACTAAAGTTAAACTCTCGCTAATAACGCGGATAAACTCGCGATAACCTTGCGCACAAACTCGCATTAATATCGCGGAAAAACTCGCATTAAAGTGGCGGAAAAGCTCGGGTTAACGTCTGGCATAAACTCGCGCTGACCGTGCCGATAAACACACGTCAATCTCTGGGATTAACTCGCGTTAAACTCGCATAAAACTCGAGTTAACCTCAGGGATAAACTTGCGTTAACTCGTGGATGAACACCCGTCAAAATCGCGTTACTCTCGCGTATAAACGCACGTTAAACTCGAGTTACCCTCGCGGGTACATTTGCGTTAACCTCGCGGATTAACTCGCGTAAACATCGCGGATTAACTCGCGTAAACATCGCGGATTAACTCGCGTAAACATCGCGGATTAACTCGCGTAAACATCGCGGATATAGTCGCGCCAAACTCGCGATGACTTCGCGGATAAACTCGCCTCATACTCGCGTAACATCGCGTTTAAGTCGAGCCAACAACGCGGATAAATTCGCGATAAACTCATGTTAACTCATGTTAACATAACAAATAAACATGCGCCAAAGTCGCGTTAACCTCGTGGATGGACTCGTAATAACCTCGTGTTAACATCGCCGATAAACGCGCGTTAAACTCGAGTTAACCTCGGGGATAAACTCACATTAACCTCACGGATTACCTCGCGGATAAACTTGCGTTACCCGCATGGATAAACACACGTTGACATCGTGGAATAATCTCGTGTTAAACCCGGGGATATGCTTTCCGTCTGTCGTCCGGCGTAAACTTTACAAAACCAACTTCTCAGAAGAAACCACTGGCCCAATATTTTTCAAATGTTGGGTAAATGTTTATTACCTAATGTCAATCGGCCCCCAGGGTTCATATTTGGGCTCAGTATAGGAGCCCAATTTCGAACTTAGTGCATTTCAGGCAAATTTCTTCAAAAATCTTCTTCTCCAGATCCAGCAGGCAGAATCTTTTGATATTTGGTATGCAACATTGTGGGCTAGATCTGATTCAAGTTGTTCAAATCGGCCCCCTGGGTTTATATTTGGGCTCAGTATAGAAGCTCGAATTCGAACTTAGTGCATTTTAGGCAAATTTCTTAAAAAATCTTCTCCAGATCCAGCAGGCAGAATCTTTTCATATTTGGTATGCAACATTGTGGGTGGATCTGATTCAAGTTTGTTCAAGTCGGCTCCCTAGATTCATATTTGGGCTCACTTTTGAAGCCCGAATTCAAACTTAGTGCATTTCAGGCAAATTTCTTCAAAAATCTTCTCCAGATCCAGCAGGCAGAATCTTTTGACCGTAGCGTGTAACAAATGTGTAGGTAAAGTATTGTAAAGGTGGGTGACAGTCAGATGCTAAACTAGAAAAGAAATCTTTAGTCCCAGAGTGGGTCTGACTGAACCCCAAAATATTTGTTCTCATAGCACAGTGACAACAAAGGCGCCCCAAAACACACTCGTTCCTGTCCCAAGGTGAAAACAAAGGTACCCAAGGCATTTTGTGAAGATCAGTTCATAAATACGAGCTGAAAAGAAGCTGTGACAAAAAACTAATTGGACCTAATTTCGGTACAAAATGGCCACAGGCAGCCATCTTGAATTTTGGACCGCACCCAGAAACACTCGTTCTCGTTCCAAGGTGATAACAAAGGTACCCAAGAAGTTTTGTGAAGATCAGTTCACAAATACAGACTCTAGCCCGAGCTGTATTGACATGTGCACTTACTGTGTTTAAGTAGCACTGAACAAATCAAAGTTCATCTAATTTGCATAATTTCTGCACAAGAAAAAAACCTGTATTATATGTGATGTATTCCGTGTTACTAAACATTTCAACAAAAATTTACTTAAATCAGAACTTTCATACAGAAGTTCTGTACAAAAAACTAATTGCACTAATTTTGGTACAAAAAGGTTGCTGGCAGCGATCTTGAATTTTGGACCGCACCCCAAAACACTCGTTCTCATCCCACGGTGATAACAAAGGTACCCAAGAAGTTTCGTAAAGATCGGTTCATAAATACGGCCTCTAGCCTGAGTCGTATAGCAGTTGTGTACAAACTAGAGGGGGTATCAGTACCCCGTGGCTCACCAACAGGTGGCCAATGCAAAGAGGTGGCTGGAGTAAAAAAAAAAAGTTCAAAACTTGCACACAAAAGTCCAAAATTAAAGAAAATAAGCAGCTAAAGGGTTAAATAATATAATAATAACCCCTAAGAAGCATGCCAACATAAAATAGGAACCATGGCAATGTGCTACAAGGTAAGTCTCCACTTTGAAAAAAAGAAAGACACACCTCAAAACCTGCACATAAAAGTAAAAAAAGTATCACATTTGTTTCAAAGGATTAAAATTTAGAAAAATACCCTGAAAATATTACAATAACCGGTGTGGCAATATGCCAGTGAGATAAAACTCCACTTAAAAAAAATATCAAAACCTGCACACAAAAGTACAAACCTGCAAAGAAAAGAACAAAATTAAAGTAAATAAGCAGCTAAAGGGTTAAATAATATAAAAATAGCCCAAGAAGCATCCTAACATAAAATAGGAACCATGGCAATATGCTACAAGGTAAGTCACCACTTGGAAGAAAAGAAAGACAAACCTCAAAACCTGCACATAAAAGTAAAAAAAAGTATCATATTTGTTTCAAGGGGTTAAAATTGAGATAAATACCCTGTCACAGTAACCACAATGGCAATATGCCAGTGATGGGAAAGTCTAGTTGAAAAATATCCACTTGGAAGAAAAGAAAGACAAACCTCAAAACCTGCACATAAAAGTATCACATTTGTTTCACAGGGTTAAAATTTAGAAAAATACCCTGAAAATGTTACAGTAACCACCATGGCAATATGCCAGAGAGGTAAAACTCCACTTAAAAAAAAATATCAAAACCTGCACACAAAAGTACAAAACCTGCACACAAAAGTCCAAAATTAAAGTAAATAAGCAGCTAAAGGGTTAAATAATATAATAATAGCCCCAAGAAGCATCCTAACATAAAATAAGAAGCATCCTAACATAAAATAGGAACCATGGCAATATGCTACAAGGTAAGTCAACACTTGGAAGAAAAAGACAAACCTCAAAACCTGCACATAGAAGTAAAAAAACATCAACACCTGCACACAAACATCAAAATAAGTCCAAATTTGATTCAAAGAGTTAAAATTAAGACAAAATACCCTGGAAAAGAGTTAAATGTTATCGTGAACCCCCACAGCAATATGCAAAGAAGAAAAACATTTTGTTAAAAGCACAAAAATCCAAACCTGTAAACAAAAGAAGTCCAAAATTGAAGTAATTAAGCAGGAAAAGGGTTAAAGAATACAACGTAGCCCTAAGATGCATGTTCACATACAACAGAAAGCATGGACATATGCTACAAGGTAAATCTACACTTGGAAGAAAGGAAAAAAAATACATGAAAACCTGCACGCAAACGTCAAAATAAGTCTAAAAATCAATTCAAAGGGTTAAAATTTAAAAAAAAATGCACTGGAAAGATATCAATGTTATAATAACCACCACTGCAATATGCAGTGAGGTCAACCTCACTTGAAATTGTTTTTTTTTATCACAACCTGTACATAAAAGTAAGAAGCTGTAAGCCTAAGACCAAAAGCTGTACATAAAAGTCCAAAATTGAAGTAATTCAGCAGGAAAAGGGTTAAATAATACAAACATAGCCCTAAGATGCATGTTTACATACAATAGAAAGCATGGACATATGCTGCAAGGTAAATCTCCACTTGGAAGAAAGGAAAAAAAAACCCATCAAAACCTGCATGCAAACATAAAAATAAGTCTAAAATTTGATTCAAAGGGTTAAAATTAAGACAAAATACCCTGGAAAAGAGTTAAATGTTATAGTGAACCACCATAGCAATATGCAGAAACTCTACACTTGGAAGAAAGGAAAAAAAAAAACCCATGAAAACCTGCACGCAAACGTCAAAATAAGTCTAAAAATCTATTCAAAGGGTTAAAAAATTTTTAAAAATGCACTGGAAAGATATCAATGTTATAATAACCACCACTGCAATATGCAGTGAGGTCAACCTCAATTTAAAGTTTTTTTGTTTTTTTTATCACAACCTGTACATAAAAGTAAGAAGCTGTAAGCCTAAGTCCAAAAGCTGTACATAAAAGTCCAAAATTTAAGTAATTCAGCAGGAAAAGGGTTAAATAATACAAACATAGCCCTAAGATGCATGTTTACATACAATAGAAAGCATGGACATATGCTGCAAGGTAAATCTCCACTTGGAAGAAAGGAAAAAAAACCCATCAAAACCTGCACGCAAACATCAAAATAAGTCTAAAATTTGATTCAAAGGGTTAAAATTAAGACAAAATACCCTGGAAAAGAGTTAAATGTTATAGTGAACCACCATAGCAATATGCAGAAGCTAAAAAAAAATTTAAAAAGCCAAAAAATCAAAACCTGTACACAAAAGTTCAAAATATTTGTGAGCGGACGCCGACGCGAGGGCTATGCCATAGGCTCACACAACTAACGTTGGTGAGCCAAAAACTGATTAGACCTAATTTCGGTACAAAATGGCCACTGGCAGCAATCTTGAATTTTGGACCGCACTCAGAAACACTCGTTCTCGTCCGAAGGTGATAACAGAGGTACCCAAGAAGTTTCGTGAAGATCGGTTGATAAATACAGCCTCTTGCCCGAGCTGTATTGAGGTGTGTACTTACTGTGTGTTAGTGGCACTGAAAAAATCAAAGTTCATCTAATTTGCATAATTTCTGCACTAGAAAAAAACCTGTATTATATGTGATGTATCCCATAGTACTAAACATTCATACAAAAAATTATTCAAATCAGAGCTTTCATGTGGAAGTTCTGTGCAAAAATCTGATTGCACCTAATTTTGAACAAAATGGCTGCCAGCGGCCATCTTGAATTTCAGGCCGGACCCAAAACACTCGTTCTCGTCCCACGGTGATAGCAAAGGTACCCAAGAAGTTTTGTAAAGATCGGTTCATAAATGTGTCCTCTAGCCCGAGCCGTATTGGCATTTGCACTGACAGTGCTGAAAGTAGCACTAAATAAATAAGTTAATCTAATTTGCATAATTTAAGCACGAGAAAAAAATCTGTATGATATTTATCTCATGGTACTAAACATTCATACAAAAAATTATTCAAATCAGAGCTTTCATATGGAAGTTCTGTACAAAAAACAGATTTCTGCATCGTCGTTACAAAATGGCGGCTGACAGCCATGTTGAATTTCGGACCGCACCCAAAAACACTCGTTCTCGTCCCACGTCATAAAAAAGGTACCCAAGAAGTTTCGTAAAGATCGGTTGATAAATACGGCCTCTAGCCCGAGCCATATCCAATTGTTGATGTGCGGACAGACGGATGGACGCTCCAACATTTCGGGTTTATAGGCTACCAAAAAAACATTTTGTATGTCCAAAACCTTATTTTACCCAGAACCCCACCCTCTCCACCCTAGAACTTATATTTAACCCTAACCCCACCCCTCCACCCCAAAACCACACCCTAACCCTACCCCACCCTGACCCTAAACGCCCACCCCAGACCCTAACCCCCACCCACCCCCGGGACCTACCCCCCCCAACCTTAAGCCCTACTCTGCGGCTACCCCTAACCCCCACCCCACCCGACCCAACCCCACCCTAAACAAACCAATAGGATTAGGAGCTATTTTTCGGTTTAGGGGCTACTAAAACCCCATCCCTGACCACAACCCCCCCCCCCCCCAGACCTAACCCTCCCCAACCTTAAGCCCTACTCTGGGGCTACCCCTAACCCCACCCCACCCCACTCCTAACCCTAACACTACCTTAATTTGGAGGTAGCCCCTAATAATAATATCCCCTAAACCCCCAATGTTGGCCCGGACAGACAGGCCATAGCATAAGCTCAAATTTGGCTTCGCCAAAGTTGAGCTAAAAATTATATTACGCACTTTGGGTCCAAGTTTGGACTACTTCCTGGGCAGCCTCTGGCATAAATATGTGCAAGTACGGGTCTGCAATGTCATGATAAAAGGGTGGCAATCTGTCACAGCTTTTACCACGACATCGCCCAAAACCGTGGTTAATTTACATCTTATGATAAACTGTCACCCCCCCCCCCCCCTCCGATTACTGTTTTGTGTTGTTTGCAATGATGTTATTTTGATATAAAAATAATAAAAATAAACTTGTGTTGTTTATAATTTCCAGAAAAATCACTAAGAATTAACCTTGGACACTTCGCCGAAAAAAAAGACTATTTGCTGGAAAATATCAGACACCTCGCCAGAAATTTATTTTGGCGAATTGTTTGCTATTTTCCGTGAATAGTCCTTTTCTCGGCGAAGTGTCCAAAAGTTCGACGAAAAGTCCAGCTTTTTTCCAGCAAAATGTCCAACGAACTGTCCAATTTTTCTTTCCGGTGAAAAGTCCAGTCCCTGCTGAAACAATTACTACGTAGAATTACGCCTTAATGGAACAACTGGTCCAAAAATATTGCCTCAGAGTTGCTCCCAGGTTATATTTATAATATTTTTATAATGTCGCAAAAAATGAAAATGTGGTAAATATAAACTGGGAGGAAATATGAGGCCGATATGATTGAACTATGGAACAATGAAATATGTCGGCTAACATGCATTATATCACGCAAGGGACACCACTCATCAATTGCCTATTATGGGATGGCTTGAAGCCAAACCATACAAACGCAAATTTATGAGACATTTTGACTTGACACTGAATGATGACTGACAGATGAAGAATGAGTTGCAGGTAACTGTTTTTTTGTGAACTGAAATAATGTGAAGGCCCATCGCTGTATAAATAAAAATGTAAACTTATAACTACAGACAAATGGGAGATTTTCAATGAGTGAAGTGGCAAAAAACACATTTTCGCCGGCATTTTAATGAAAAAAGTGTCAATGACATTGTAGCTTAACTTGTGTGTTGTGTTTGATGAAAAGGATAATGTTCAATGTTTATGAAAGGATTATGAAATAAGACAAGAATTGTGATAATTGGGAATATGTTCATTTCTGTTCCCTGTATGCTATGTTTTTGATAAAAATAATATGAGGTGTACACTGAGGGGAGGGTTAACATGACCTCACAGTTAATGTATGTGGCCCTCACAGTTAACATATATCAATGAAAGTTACCAAGTTACAGTGAAATTATTCCAAAACGAGTCATCCTATCAAGTTACATTGAAATCCCTTCATAAATATGGCCCGTAGACTGTGCTAAAGGTTTTGGGGCTTCAGGCCCCTGAAACAGTCACAGTTGACCAATCATGACCAAAAGGTGATGTCATCATCAAGGCATTATATGGAGTCAACCTAACAGGTTACAATGAAATCCTTCCATAAATATGACCTTTTACCTATGCTAAAGGTTTTTGGGCTCGGGCAGCCATCAAGGCTGAATGATCGCGACCAAAAGGGGACATTCTCATCTCGACATTATTTGGAGTCATCCTACCAAGGTACAATGAAATCCCTTCATAAATATCACCTGCAGCCTGTGCTCAAGGTTTTGGGGCTTCAGGCCCCTGTAGCCGTCACAGTTGCCTAATGGTGTCCAAAAGGGGCTGTTCTCATCTAGACATTATATGAAGTCAACCAACCAAGTTACAATGAAATTCCTCAAAAAATTTGAACTGAAGACTGTGCTAAAGGTTTTTGGGCTTTGGGCTCGGGCAGCCATCAATGTTGAATGATCGCAACCAAAAGGGTACATTCATCTGGAGTGAACCAACCAAGTTACAATGAAATCCCTTCATAAATTGACTGTGCTCAAGATTTTCGGGCTTCGGGCACCTGTAGCCATCACAGTTGACCAATCACGACCAAAAGGGGATGTCATCATCTAGGCATTATATGGAGTCAACCTAACAAGTTACAATGAAATCCTTCCATAAATACGACCTATAGACATGATAAAGGTCTCTGGGCTTGCGCAGCCATCAAGGCTGAATGATCGCGACCAAAAGGAGACGTTCTCATGTAGACATTATTTGGAGTCATCCTAGCAAGCTACAATGAGATCCCTCCATAATTATGACCTGTAGACCATTCTAAATGTTTTCGGGCTTCGGGCCCCTGCAGCCGTCACAGTTACCCAATCGTGTCCAAAAGGGGATGTTCTCATCCTAGACATTATATGGAGTCAACCAACAAAGTTATAATGAAATCCCATCATAAATATGATCTGTAGACTGTGCTCAAGGTTTTTGGGCTTCAGGCACCTGTAGCCATCAGTTGACCAATCACGACCAAAAGGGGATATCATCTATGCATTATATGGAGTGTCAACCTAACAGGTTACAATGAAATCCCTCCATAAATATTACTTTTTGCGTACGCTAAAGGTTTTTGGGCTCGGGCACCCATCAAGGCTGAATGATCGCGATTAAAATGGGACGTTCTCATCCAGACATTATTTGGAGTCATCCATCCTACCAAGTGACAATGAAATCCCTTCATAAATATGGCCTGCAGACTGTGCTAAAGGTTTTCGAGCTTCGGGCTCCTGTAGCCGTCACAGTTGCCCAATCACGTCCAAAAGGGTCTTTCTTATCTAGACATTATATGAAGTCAACCCACCAAGTTACAATGAAATTCCTCAATAAATATGACCTGTAGACTGTGCTAAAGGTTTTCAGGTTTTGGGCTCGGGCAGTCAACACGGTTGGCAGATCACGCCCAAATGGGGAAAATCTCATCTAGAGTCATAAGGAGTCATCCTACCAAGTTAAAATGAAATCCCTCCATATTAAACATGACCTGCAGACTGTGCTAAACGTTTTTGGGTTTTGGGCTTGGGCAGCTATCACGGTTGACAGATCATGCCCAAAAGGGGATGTTCTCATCTAGGCATTATACAGAGGCATCCTACCAAATTACAATGAAATCACTTCATAAATATGACCTGTAGACTGTGCTAATGGTTTTCGGCACGGGCAGCTATACCGGTTGATCGATCGCGACCAAAAGGGGGCGTTCTCATCTAGACATGACCCCAAACCAGCAAATGAAATTGTTTGACGATCAGACAAGAACTGCGGGGTGTAACCCATGCTAAAGGAAAATGTGAACAGACTCACAGACTCCTGCACGTGTGATGGCAATAGCTTATCTTGACTTTGTCAAGTTAAGCTAAAAACTGCAAGCAAAACACTGTTAAAACTTTTCCTATTAAAATAAGACAAGTTTTCGGCCCAAAATCCACCAGAATGCACCATTTGATACCTATATTTCAAAATTTTCCCCGGACCCCCTCTAAGTACTCGTGTCTTCGGAGCTTGCATCAGAAGCCTTCGGCATCTGATTTCTAAGATAATCAATGTCACTCACTAGAGACAGATGAACTTTCGGGGCCCTGGCAGAATGCCTATAGCCATTGCTATACTTGTGGTAGTGCATCGTGTCTGATCTTATTTAACACCAGAAATGGAACTGTCATCTAAAACAAATCTCTTGAACCATTAAGGGCAGACCTTTACTTTACCCAGGATTTCTGCTAGGGAGGAAGGTCAGCTTTGCAGACTCCTTCCCTAAACAAAAGTTTTCCCTATCACATAGTTACCTCTTATAACAAGACTGGTTTTTAATTTAGTAGTGGCTATTGTTTTCTGGGGATGCACAGTGAAATTGCATAAGTATTAATTAATTCGTCTTTAAGAGGACAATGTTTTACTACTGCACAACACTGACTGTGGGAAGACGTATTAATACCTAGCTAATCTACAAGAGAAAGCTCGAGATTTGCTGATACGGTAGCCAAGGAAGTACACAGGGATGATTTTATTCTGTGAGAGCAGCTAACTGATACAAGTTCTCAAGAATGATGAGGCCATTTGTTGATACACAGTTAAAAAAAAATGCCCCCTGTTGGAGAGAACAGTTATCCTGGGCACATTCCATAATAGTACTCTCTTTTGCAAGCCATGGTAGTGGAGATGCTCTTGCTTTTTAATTTCCGAAAATACCTCCTTACTTTTGACGTAGTGGAAACACTGCATTACCCCCAAATTGAAGGTGGTAAAAGCTGTTCCCAAAATAGGAAACTTGTTAAAATACATGTCCTGTTCTCGATTTGTCTCAAAATGATTTCAAATTTTTCAGCTGGTTGCGTGGGTTTCCTTCTTTTTTATTCTTTGTAATGTTAGTTTCAAAAATCAACAACTTTCCTTTAAAATGGAATTTTCGGTAATTTGAGAGCTTTCAAGCCTTGAAAATTGTGTGCCCAAAATAAAGCAACTTGAGGCAGGCTTGAAGGTTTAGAAATTTTTTATATTTTTGATGTACTTTGACAGACACCATGTAGCTTTGCAGTTATTTCGAGACAAGTCTTGGCTGCATAGCAGGGGAGAGCCGAGGGGGTGAAGAAGTCGCCTGGTCATTCCTAAAGTCGCCTTGGCTAACAGTGGGAGCAAAATTCAAGTCGCCCTCCAAAATTCATTCATTATGTTTTATTTCCAAATAGAAACACTTACGCATTCTGACGGTCATGATAAAATAAACATGTTTGCGGTTGCGGTTAAAATCCATCACATGGCTCTGAAAATAGCCCAATTTAATGTAACTCAAAAGAGTTGTAATGGCCTATTGTGGTGTTTAAACCATTCGCCCTTACTGGTAGCAACCAGCACAAAAATGGATTTTTAAAAATAGAATGTCCATTCTGACTCACCAGGCTGTGATTATAAATCACAAATATTAGGGAGGATGACAATGTCAGGTCTCCATAGCACCAATCGCATATATCAATGTATGATGGCCGTCAGAAACTGTCATTTTTCTGTACAGTGGCAGTGCATTGGAAAAATCCAGTGCAGAAGAGAAGGGAGACAACTGAAATATTTGTCAATTACCCCGGATCATCTCAGAACTAAATTAACTCAATTTGTTAATAATGCTCAATTAACGAAAAATATGGAAAACTTTTTAAACTACACTTTTCAATTTAATTAAGACATTCAGAAACCACAGTAGACCCAGCTTCTTATATAAATCTGAAATTTATTTTAAATACTTCAAATATTAAAAAAAAAAAAATACCTTCTGTGAAGAAGAACACTCTCAAAATATGTGATAAATTTCACTTTCACTGCTCTTAAGTAAATTTAAATCAACTTGAGTGCTTTTGAAGATTAAACGTACATCTTTGTTTTTAGTTAACTGGTTGAGTGCTAGAAGTGTCTATCATGGCCCCAATGAAAAATGCTGGAAGCCACTTTAGTGGCTCAACACTGTTTACATTAGCTTGATGTTTGCACAGAAGAAATTTTTTTTATATAAAGGTGATTGGTTGCAATTTATAAATTGCAACAAAACAATAATTTCTGAACAAAATCTTTCTACACTGTGGCCACTATTGATGGTAGTGTGGTATCTTTGACAAAAATACTAGTGCTGCCGCGGTTAAGACTTTTTTCTGACCGGTTAACCAGCGTGTTTGACCGTGGTTAACCGCATTTAAGGAACCAATATTTGAAGTGTGTTCTTGCTTCAACTGTAACTGTTATATCGGGCCGGCCAATGTTATTTACATTGACCATAAATAATAATAAAGAAGTATTCTATTTAGTCGTTGTTGTTCAATCGCCCATGTGTTTACATCAGTGCGTGTACCGGAAATGAACAGGTTTGTGGGGCCAATATGGATGAAACCATAAAAAATACAAAATCATCAAAATAACGAAAAAATAAATAACACATTAAATGTTTGCCAGCAATACCTGGAGAAACGTATTTATTTATTCCATGAACTCCAATTCACTGATGTGTAATGTCCGGTTATAAATTACGCACACGTGCACCAGGTAAAGTTGATTTCAATAGCACCAACAATGCTTAAGTGGGACAACAATTTGAAAACAATTTGCGCTGTAACCTGCGCATTTGTTGTATTTTTATTAGTTTTTCCAGAACATTCTCGCATTCTGGAAAAACCAACTTAATCACAACAACTGTGCAGGTTACAGCGCAAATGGTGCTCTGATTCTGAAACTATGAGCTTTCGGTCACAAACGAGCGTTGGATTTTCTTGACAGGGATAAAGAAAGACATTGGGGTGATAAACAAACAACGAAAAACAAATAAATGCGAGTATTTTTTAAATCTTTAGTAATAATTTTCCTTTATTCTTTTATCTCATTCACCACGTGGTAACTCGTTAAAACTGACCTATTTCCGTTTCATCCCAAACTGCCCCAAATTGGCAAAACGTAACTTGCAACTAATTCTTTTTGACTGCATATATTTAAAAATTGGGGGTGCGACTTATACATGGGCTTTAGGCAAAAGGGAGGAATTCCAGGTGTGAGTTTGGGGTGCGACTTATACACGGGGGCGACTTATACACAGACATATACGGTGAGTATAGTGAATGTAAGGTTAACCGGTTAAAACATTTTCTTGACCGGTCAAAGTTTTAACCACAGGTTAACCGGTTATCCAGATAACCGCGGCAGCACTAAAAAATACCCAGGTTTGAAATCACCTTTAAAAATAATTCAGATCTCAAACAGTTAATAAAACTAACTTTTAAGTGGTCAGTTCATATTCACCACTACCACCTTGCTATAATATATGATATGTCTGGTTGAACACAGTATGAATGAATGAGGACTCCCCTTAACTCTTTCCGTACCAGCCATTACAATAGTTTCCTTGCTTTGAATTTCACATTGTCTCAAATAAATAATGTGAAGGGTTGAGAATTTGAACTGTACTGCCTGGCGGCAGCAGATTTCAGATTTTAGATTGCTCATTTGACAGTCAATCTACTAATCTACTTCACAGTGCCGTTAAATGTAGTGGCAAGCATTTTTAATGTTTTTGCTGACTTCTCCCTCATGTCCACTGATTTCTCCCCCTAGCTCCTGACTTCTCCCTAAAATCTCTGGAAGGAGAAGTCACTTCTCCCTAAAATCAGCTGCCAGGCTGACCTCTGCTGCCTAGGCAGCCAAGACCTGACAAGAAACAACTGCCATATACTTAGAATTCAACTAATAAGTTTACTCAAGCACTGCATGTAGGAGCACATGTTATATTGGAGCAGAAAGTTATCAAAGTCTGAATTAGGCCTTTGAGGGTTAACACATCTCAGAGTATTTTTTTGTTTTGAAAAATTTCATTAGCAGTTTTTACCACCCCCTAAATTTCCCAATTTCTACCACATACTACACTGACTAGTTACTCGTGTCTGAGGTCAAACTCTAGCATAACTCCATCCCTAACTTTACAAATGTGAGTTACCAAGTAGCCCCTTGGAGTCCAAGCACACCCTTCCACAAGTACTTTTCAGTTTTTGAATGAAGACGATTTTAGTCACAGGCATTGGTAATTACAACGAAAATAGGTAAGTAGTCATCTGATAATCTCGACAACTAACCTTACTAGATACATAAAAAGCTAGAGTACCCTGGACACGTGGGTTGGCAATGAAAAATAAATACATCAGTGATTGAAACATGCTCTTGCAGTTCATGATTCGACTTCCACTTTGCAATTTTCAAGTTGATCCACCCAAATGAAAAAAGTCGTGGAAGATGATTATGAAGAATGACTGGTACAGATCAAGGGAGCTAATTTATAGGCACATACATCGTAGAAAACACTAGTGGAGTTTTGTCAACTGGTTTGAAACCACTCGTAAAATGGTGGTTAAATCTATCATTTTGCATGACCAAATAAAGTGGTGTATTGTTACACTGTTTATCTGTAGTTTTACCATTTTTGAATTGGAATATTGGATGAGCACATAAAATTTTTTAGCGCACAATGCGAACCAAATTTCGGTGTTTTGATCGCACATGGGAGATCTTGCTTCGCAAACTACGATGCAAATCCAAACAAAAAATACCCTACATCTTCTCACTCTCACCGTCCAAGACTTATGATCAATGAACACAAATGAATAGCCTGACCAAAACACATTCCTGAACCTTCAGTTTTCTGCACAAACCCATTTTCATCCACATAAAATGTTTCATTCAGATGAACTAAATATAATATCGGAAAGCAATTTAAAAAGTTTAATAAGAAATAATTTACAAGTACATCAGAAAAGATAAAACAACATTTTAAAAAAAAGAAAACTTGTGTTCTACTTATTTTATGTAGAGAGATAATTTGACATTATATTACACTGATGAGTTTATTTTCTTGCATATCATTATGAGATGGATGTTTACACTAGTGAGTTTTTTGTACAAGATATATATAAACTGCAGACAGATACACTGCTACCTATGACAGACTGAAACATGCTGGCAACAATTCATATCAGTAACACAAGAGCTCCTCATACTTCTTAGAAACCATGGAGCTGAAAAAAAAGAGAAAAATACTATAAAGCACAGTGTCACTGAGAACAGTTCATTATTTCGGTACTAAAATATATTTTTACATATGAAGCCTGAAAATAAGCACACTGTCATCTGTAAAATGAGGTCCCCAGAGGGTGAACTTGGTGGTGCTATCCGACACATCTTTATTTACTCATTCACTGGAGTTTAAAGTTACTTTAAACATCTTTGGCTACACCATGACCACAAGTCAGGTATGAGCTTTGGTTCCGGGTCCAATTTACCAGTAAAACAAAAATTGTCTACCACAGTAAACAAGCAATGTTCCACTTCCTGGAGCTCCCATGGGGACCCAAATCATCTCAATTCTGAACAAAAGCACTGCCAGACGTGGCTAAATACGCCCATTTATAATTTGTACCACCAAAAATCAAAAATTTTTAGCTTATAAAGAATATCTGATATACCCCTTATTATCGGTCAAAATGAAAATGTTAACAATACTGACAAAATTGCAAGTCTAAAAGAAGGGCTGTAACTCATGTAAAAAAGAATTGGATGGACCCCATATTCAAACTTGGCCTGTATTATTAGCTGAGAAATACTCCTAGCAACTTTGATTGAGATCAAATGATCCAAACTGGAGTTATCGGTCGGAAACCAAAAATGTTGATACATGGTCAAATTCCAAGTCGAAAAAGTGCCATAATTCATGTAAAAATAATTGGACAGAACCCATAATCGAAAACTGACTTGTATTACTAGCTTGGTAATAAACATACAAACTTTAGTTGAGATCAAATAATCCAAATTGGAGTTATCGGTTGGATATCAAAAATGTTAACAAAAGTAGAAAAGGGGCCATAACTCATGTAAAAATAATTGGACAGAAGCCATATTCGATCTTGGCCTGTATTAATAGCCGAGTAATACACATACCAACTTTGATTGAGATCAAATAATCCAAACTGGAGTTATGGGTTGGAAACCCAAAATGTAAAGATGGACAGACGGACGAACGGACTGACTGATTACATAATACAACCATTTTTCAAACGGGCGTTTAAAAAGCAAACAGACCTCTGGTAAGCCTGAAAATAAGCAGCAGCTTGCGCATTTGACAAACATCAATTCAATGATGTCTGATATGACCACTGACCAGTAATAGTACAATTTCTTGAAACTATATAAGTTTATATGCACATTTCACTTATAATATTACAGCCATTTATTATCATTTACAAAAACACCCTTGTTAGTCAACTTCAACTAATTCTTTTGAGTTGGTTTATTTATTGGGGTTTAACTCCTTGCATGCTGCTGGCGGATATTCCTGCCCAGGACAAGGAATTGTTGCTTATGTTCAACCGATGATCGGAAACGGCCACAACAACCAGCCAATTGTGGGCAATCGGATGACAGCGGCAACAGCTCCTGGAACTTCAGTTCCACAGATTGTTGCCAAGCATTTTGTGTTGCCAAGCATTTTGTGATGATTCATAAACCAGTTTTATTATCTTCTGCAATTGTTCAATTGTTAAAATTGATGTCAATGATACTATTCAAATAAAGTTGAAAAACCACCACAATGTGTATTCTTAATCTCTCTTGATGCCCCTTTATGAGATATAGAAGTTAAATGACATGTAAAGCTTACAATTGAGTGTACTTGCGGCAATTGCCAATTCATAGAGATGAGCCGATTAGTAAAATGCCCCATCAGACGAATGCAGATTATTTTTTACAACAATCAGCCGATACCGAATGCCGATGTCAGATGGTTTCTTTATTAAACAAGCTTACTGCAGAAGCTGGCTGATTTACAGTAATGAGAATTTAATTTACGTGCCATTAATCCTCAGCAACCCGGAAGATAACACACTTTTAATACTCACTTAAATAAGTAAACGGACCGGACACATTCCCCCCGCCCATCATACTACGATCAGTCAGAAAAACTGGTGGTTAAAATGTCGAGTACAATGCTGCTTTGTAACGATACTTTGGATCCTTTGTTTCCACGTAATATAGGCACAATTATGTTGTATACTATGCCTACTATTACTGGCGACAACCTGATACCTTATAACCCCCAGACAAGAGGGGGAGACAAAGTTCAAATCCTAAACGTCGCCTAGAAAATTTTGGACTCAAATTGTCGTGTTTGGTCCGAAATCACTGGCTTTTGTTTTGAGCGAAAATGATGTACTCGTTTTGGAAGCGGTTTTCAGGATTTTGGTCCAAAATTTTCTAAGTCCCACCTGGACCCCAAATTTTCAGGGGAAATTTTTTTTTTTTTTTTTTTTTTTTTGTCTTAAAGTTTTGAGAAACGCACAAAAAACAAAAAAAAATTTTTTTTCGGATTTTGGTCCTAAATTTTCTAAGTCCCACCTGGGCCCAAATTTTCAGGGGGAAATTTTTTTTTTTTTTTGCCTTAAAATTGTGAGAAATGCATAAAAAACAAAAAAAAAAAATTTCAGGATTTTGGTCCAAAATTTTCCAAGTCCCACCCGGACCCCAAATTTTCTCGACCCATAACGATACGCTTTGGCCACGATACGATTCGTATCTCGATATTTTACCCGCGATATGATACGTATCTAGATACGTATCTTCAAACTATCTTGATTCAGTTTGTATATATACACTGTACCAGTGCACCTGTCACTTCAGTATAACTGTACTTACCAAATAGAACTGTAATACTGCATTATGTATATTTTTTGGAGGTGAGATTTTTGTGTTGTTAAATTCGTTTTTTTTTGTAATACCTTATGTCTGTCTTCTGTGTAATAAGTCTTTATTGAAAAATTATATTTCCAAAGCAAAATTGACTTGTTTATTTTTTTGTCAACCTCATTTTGGAAGCTGTCACTTGTTTCAAATGAGTGTGCAGGCTGCTGTTAATAATTGTCTGAAACACGCCCACAACATATAGTTTTCAGAGTTTTCACAGTGGTTGAATATCATCAATAAGATTCTGATTGAACACTGCCACTTTCAAGCGGTGCATAACTCATTGTGAAAGAACACTTCCACTTTCAAGCGTGCACAACTCATTGTGAAAAACGGGTGTTCAGAAATTAATGACAAAGTGGAAATTAAAAATAAATGAAAGAGTCAATGACTCTGTAGCTCAACTTGGATATGACAGGAATTAGTACTTGCTGTGACCAAGACAACTGAATAATGAATATGACAGGAATTAGTATTTGTTTTGGCCCCGTCAACAATAATAAAAGAATTACAAGGTGACTGTAATGGACTACAGATTAAGACCAATCATTGTAGATTATTATTTTTGTGTGGAAATTTTCAGTCCCAAACAAAATATTTTTAGACTAAAATTTTTTCTTCTTCTTCTTAAAATTGACCAAAATGCATCAAAACACAAAAAACTAATTTCCGGATTTTGGTCCAAAATTTTCTAAGTCCCACCCGGACCCCAAATTTTCAGTGTAAAAAAAAGTTTTGTTTTTTTTGTCTTAAAATTGACCAAAACGCATAAAAAACCAAAAAACTAATTTCCGGATTTTGGTCCAAAATTTTCTAAGTCCCACCCGGACCCCTAATTTGCATAATTTATTCACGAGAAAAACTCTGTATTATATGTAATGTATCCCATGGTACTAAACATTCATACAAAAATTTATTCAAATCAGATCTTTCATTTGGAAGTTCTGCGCAAAAATCTGATTGCACTTAATTTTGAACAAAATGGCTGCTAGCGGCCATCTTGAATTTCAGACTGGACCCCAAAACACTCCTTCTCGTCCCACAGTGATAACAAAGGTACCCAAGAAGTTTCGTGAAGATCGGTTCATAAATACGGCCTCTAGCCCGAGCCGTATTGGGATTTGCACTCACAGTGCTGAAAGTAACACTAAATAAATCAAAGTTAGCCTAATTTGCATAATTTACGCACGAGAAAAAAAACCTGTATTATATGTGATGTATCCCATTGTACTATACATTTATACAAAACTTTATTCAAATCAGAACTTTCATACAGAAGTTCTGTACAAAAAACTGATTTTTGCATCATCGGTTCAAAATGGCCACTGGCAGCCATCTTGAATTTCGGACCACACCCAAAAACACTCGTTCCCGTCCCAGGGTCATAACAAAGGTACCCAAGAAGTTTCGTAAAGATTGGTTCATAAATACGACCTCTAGCCCGAGCCATAGCCAATTGTTGACGGACGGACAGACGGACGGACAGACGGACGGACAACAGGCCATGACAATAGCTCAAATTTGACTTCGTCAAAGTTGAGCTAAAAATAATTACGACTCTGATATTTGAGAATTATATAACAATATAACCAGGGATATGATTTATGACTTATTGGTTCAATAAAACTTGCTCATTTATCATTTCTTCATGTTCTGCAACATGTGAAGTTATGACTTTCAGTGTAAAATCAATTTTTCGAATGTTGCCAAGGGAGGCAATATTTTGTTATTCATATTCCGCTGTGTAAATTTTATCTGGTCTTCATATTATGATTTTTTTATTGATTTTGTGTGAAGCTATATTTTGTTTTATTCGTAAGAAATGTACATATTTAAAAAAAACAGCTATTTTTAAACAGACTATGTTTGTCTGTTTTCAAGGGAGTGGTTTGCAGTGTTGATTGACAAACTTACGTTCATTTCTGGCTTCGAGAGTAACCTGTACAAAAATGAAACTGTCAATGACACTGTAGCTCAACTTGTCAAGACAAAGACATGTACATGTATAGCATGTGACACAGCAATGACAAACATCTAGGTAATGACCTGATAACAAATGTACATATAAAGTATTGTAACGGTCTGTACATAAATACTGACCATTGCCTGTAACAAATGTATAGGTAAAGTATTGTAAAGGTGGGGGACAGTCAGATGCTAAACTAGAAAAGAAATCTTTGAGTCCCAGAGTGGGTCTGACTGAACCCCAAAATATTTGTTCTCATAGCACAGTGATAACAAAGGCACCCCAAAACACACTGATTCCTGTCCCAAGGTGAAAACAAAGGTACCCAAGAAGTTTCGTGAAGATCAGTTCACAAATATGAGCTGTGTAGAAGTTGTGACAAAAAACTGATTGGACCTCATTTCGGTACAAAATGGCCACTGGCAGCCATCTTGAATTTTGGACTGCACCCAGAAACACTCGTTCTCGTGCCAAGGTGATAACAAAGGTACCCAAGAAGTTTTGTGAAGATCGGTTCATAAATACAGCCTCTGCCGTATTGACATGTGCACTTACAGTGTGTAAGTAGCACTGAATAAATCCAAGTTCATCTAATTTGCATAATTTCTGCACGAGAAAAAAACCCGTACTATATGTGATGTATTCCATGTTACTAAACATTCATACAAAAATTTATTAAAATCAGAACTTTCATACAGAAGTTCTGTACAAAAGACTGATTGCACTAATTTTGGTACAAAATGGCTGCTGGTGGCCATCTTGAATTTCAGACCACACACCAAAACACTCGTTCTCATCCCACGGTGATAATAAAGGTACCCAAGAAGTTTCGTAAAGATTGGTTCATAAATACGGCCTTTAGCCTGAGCCGTATAGAAGTTGTGTACAAACAAGAGGCCCCAAAAAACCCATAGAATTGATTTCCACAAGTTGCATCTGCTCCTCCTAAGAAAAGCTGAAACCAAATATCCAAATATTCTGACCAGTGGATCTAAAAAATGATTTTTAAAGAATATTCCTCATATTGAACTAAGTCATAATTCGGGCTCCCACAGGGAGCCCATATATGAACCCAGGGACTTGGCTTTAACAAACCTGAAACTCACACCCCTAAGGATTATGCACACCAAATATCAAAACATTCCGACTGCTGGATCTGAAGAAGAAGATTTTTAAAGAAAATTCCTCATTTTGAACCAAGTTACAATTCGAGCTCCCACAATCAGTCCAAATATGGACCTAGGGACATGGCTTGAACAAACTTGAATCTTACCCCCCTAAGGATGCTGCATAAATAATATCAAAAGCATTCATCTGCTGGATCTGAAGATTTTTAAAGAAAATTCCTCATTTTGAACTAAGTTGTCATTCAGGCTCCCATAGTGAGCCAAAATATGAACCAAGGGACTTGGCTTGAACAAACTTGGATCTCAGCCCACTAAGGTTGCTCCATGCCAAATATCAAAACATTCCAACTGCTGAATCTGAAGAAGATTTTTAAAGAAAAATTCCTCATATTGACTAAGTTATAATTTGGGCTCCCACAGGGAGCCCAAATATGGACCCATGGACCTGGCTTTAACACACTTGAATCCCCCCCCCCCCCCCCCCCCCCCCCCCCCCCCCCCCCCAGGATGCTACTCACCACATATCAAACCATTCCGACTGCTGGATCTGAAGAAGATTTTTTAAGAAAATTCCTCATTTCGAACAAAGTTACAATTCAAGCTCCCACAGTGAGCCCAAATATGGACCTAGGGACATGGCTTGAACAAACTTGAATCTCACCCCCCTAAGGATGCTGCATACCAAATATCAAGATTCTGCCTGCTGGATCTTGAGAAGAAGATTTTCAAAGAAATTTGCCTGAAATGCAGTAAGTTCAAGTTTGGGCTCCTATACTGAGCCCAAATATAAACCCAGGGGGCCGATTTGAACAAACTTGAATCAGATCCACCCCACAATGTTGCATACCAAATATCAAAAGATTCTGCCTGCTGGATCTGGAGAAGAAGATTTTTTAAGAAATTTGCCTGAAATGCACTAAGTTCGAAATCGGGCTCCTATACTGAGCCCAAATATGAACCCAGGGGGCCGATTTGAACAAACTTGAATCAGATTCACCCTACAATGTTGCATACCAAATATCAAAAGATTCTGCCTGCTCGATCTGGAGAAGAAGATTTTTTAATGTTTTTCCCATTGCCTACAGTGTTAAAAAGTGCTGACTCAGCACTTTTTCAAAGTCCCGAAACTGTGCCCTATGATAAAACCGATGGCAATTTTTTTTTTACCAATCCTTTCTGTTGGTCCTAAGGAAGCTGCACACCAAATAAAAATTCTCGGTGCCGTGCAGTTTTGGAGATATGGGCGTTTTAAATTTTTTCTATTTTTAGCTCCTGCGGTTCCCACGGGGCTGCAGGAAATTTTCTTTTTGCATAAATCAAGTACTCATGACCCAATAAGCCCTCACATAAAATTTGGTTGAAATCGGCTTCTCGGTTCAGAAAATAGAAATTAGGGGCGGGGCCAAAATTTTTGCCCCTCCCATAACAACGCCATCCCTCAAACTTCTCTTGAACAAATCTGAGTCTACACCTCAAAAGGAAGGTGCATACCATATATCAAGTCTCTGCTACTGCTGGTTCATGAGAAGAAGATTTACAAAGATTTTGGTGCCCCTTGGGGACGTGGCACCACCCAGGAGGAGGGGCAACTTCATTTGAACAAATCTGAATTGGCATTAGGTAATAAACATTTAGCCAACATTTGAATAAAATTGGGCTAGTGGTTTAGGAGGAGAAGTCGATAATGTAAAGTTAACGCCTGACGGACGGATCACGATCAGTAAAGCTCCCGCTGAGCTTCGCTCAGGTGAGCTAAAAACTGATTAGACCTAATTTCGGTATAAAATGGCCACTGGCAGCCATCCTGAATTTTGGACCGCACCCAGAGACACTCGTTCTCGTTCCAAGGTGATAACAAAGGTACCCAAGACGTTTCGTGAAGATCGGTTCATAAATACAGACTCTAGCCCGAGCCGTATTGACATATGTACTTACTGTGTGTAAGTAGCACTGAAAAAATCAAAGTTCATCTAATTTGCATAATTTCTGCACGAGAAAAAAACCCGTATTATATGTGATGTATCCCATGGTACTAAACATTCACACAAATGAAAGTGTCAATGACACTGTAGCTCAACTTGACAAACTTGGTAAGTTATAAATGAAATGGCAAAATTGAAGATCAATGGGACCAATGTCAGTTTTTTTGCCAATGGCAACAGTTTTTGACAGAAACCGAAGAAAATCGATAGCTCCCATCTAGAGGTCACCGTAAATAAGCATACCAGGTTTCAAAGCAATCTAATCATAAATGAGTCCTGTAGGGTGAGCCAAAGGGAAATATTGTGGTCGGACTAAACTAAGTTCTAAGAATGTTGGCCGCGGCAACATTTTTTGACAGAAATTGAAGAAAATCGATAGCTCCCATCTAGAGGTCACCCCAAACAAGCATGCCAGGTTTCAAAGCAATCCGATCATAAATGTACCCTGTAGGGTGTGCCAAAGGGAAATATTGAGGTCTGACTGAACTAAGTTCTAAGAATGTTGGCCGCGGCAACATTTTTTGACAGAAATTGAAGAAAATTGATAGCTCCCATCTAGAGGTCTCCCCAAACAAGCATACCAGGTTTCAAAGCAATGAAATCATAAATGTGCCCTGTAGGGTGTGCCAAAGGGAAATATTGTGGTTTGACTAAACTAAGTTCTAAGAATGTTGGCCGCGGCAACATTTTTTGCCGGAAATTGAAGTAAATCGATAGCTCCCATCTGGAGGTCACCCCAAACAAGCATAAGAAGTTTCAAAGTAATCTGATCATAAATGCGACCTGTGAGGTGTGCCAAAGGAAATTGTGGACGTACGGACTAACGTACTAACATACTAACGTACGTACGTACGCCGACGGACGAGAAGTGATGGCAATAGCTCAGCTTGACTTTGTCAAGTTGAGCTAAAAATGATTCAAATCAGCGCTTTCATATGGAAGTTCTGTGCAAAAATCTGATTGCACCAAATTTTGTACAAAATGGCTGCCATCGGCCATCTTGAATTTCGGACGGCACCCAAAAACACTCGTTCTCGTCCCAAGGTGATAACAAAGGTACCCAAAGAGTTTCGTAAAGATCAGTTCATAAATATGGCCTCTAGCCCGAGCCGTATTGGCATTAGCACTTACAGTGCTGAAAGTAACACCAAAAAACATCAAAGTTAGTCTAATTGGCATAATTTACGCACGAGAAAAAAACCTGTATTATATGTGATGTATCCCATGGTACTAAACATTCATACAAACTAGAGGGGATATCAGTACCCCGTGGTTCACCAACAGGTGGCCAATGCAAAGAGGTGGCTGGAGTAAAAAAAAAAAAGTTCAAAACTTGCACACAAAAGTCCAAAATTAAAGAAAATAAGCAGCTAAAGGGTTAAATAATATAATAATAACCCCTAAGAAGCATGCTAACATAAAATAGGAACCATGGCAATGTGCTACAAGGTAAGTCTCCACTTTGAAAAAAAGAAAGACAAACCTCAAAACTGCACATAAAAGTAAACAAGAGCACCGCTGGGCATTGCATTATACGCCCGTGAACTGTTCAAATTTTACCATTTTAACACATTTGCAATTTTTTTTAGAGTGCGAGAAATTTATACTGGCATATATATATATGTTACGGTCAGACTTTGAAATCAGTGATTTTGTGAAATGACTAAATTTTTCAGTCATTTGAGAAAAAGACTAACAAGTTTGAAGCCAATCGAAAAACAAATACTAAAGTTATCATCCGGAAACCAAATATTTGACGAAGAATTCTAAGTCCAATAGGGGCCATAATTCAGGCAATAATTGTTCAGACCGACCCCATATTCGAACTTGACCTGTATTTTGTTGTGATTAAACCACATACCAAGTTTGGAGCCGATCGGAAAACAAATACTAAAGTTATCATCCGGAAACCAAATATTTGACGAATTCTAAGTCCAACAGGGGCCATAATTCAGGCAAAAATTGTTCAGACCGACCCCATATTCGAACTTGACCTG
Source organism: Pictodentalium vernedei (assembly GCA_031216915.1). Classification (NCBI taxonomy): domain Eukaryota; kingdom Metazoa; phylum Mollusca; class Scaphopoda; order Dentaliida; family Dentaliidae; genus Pictodentalium; species Pictodentalium vernedei. The sequence goes on along the minus strand of CM062294.1, from coordinate 205,782,915 downwards.
TATTTTGTTGTGATTAAACCACATACCAAATTTGGAGCCAATCAGAAAACAAATACTAAAGTTATCATCCGGAAACCAAATATTTGACGAATTCTAAGTCCAACAGGGGCCATAATTCAGGCGAAAAATGTTCGGACCGACCCCATATTCGAACTTGACCTGTATTTTGTTGTGATTAAACCACATACCAAATTTGGAGCCGGTCGGAAAACAAATACTAAAGTTATCATCCGGAAACCAAATATTTGACGAATTCTAAGTCCAACTGGGGCCATAATTCAGGCGAAAAATGTTCGGACCGACCCCATATTCGAACTTGACCTGTATTTTGTTGTGATTAAACAACATACCACATTTGGAGCCTATCGGAAAACAAATACTAAAGTTATCATCCGGAAACCAAATATTTGACAAATTCTAAGTCCAACTGGGGCCATAATTCAGGCGAAAAATGTTCGGACCGACCCCATATTCGAACTTGACCTGTATTTTGTTGTGATTAAACCACATACCACATTTGGAGCCGATCGGAAAACAAATACTAAAGTTATTGTTCGGAAACCAAACGGACAGACGGACGGACGGACGGACAACGCCATACTATAATACGTCCCGTTTTTCAAAAGGGCGTATAAAAAAGTATCACATTTGTTTCAAAGGGTTAAAATTTAGAAAAATACCCTGAAAATATTACAATAACCAGTGTGGCAATATGCCAGCGAGATAAAACTCCACTTAAAAAAAATATCAAAACCTGCACACAAAAGTACAAACCTGCAAAGAAAAGAACAAAATTAAAGTAAATAAGCAGCTAAAGGGTTAAATAATATAAAAATAGCCCAAGAAGCATCCTAACATAAAATAGGAACCATGGCAATATGCTACAAGGTAAGTCACCACTTGGAAGAAAAGAAAGACAAACCTCAAAACCTGCACATACAAGTAAAAAAAAAGTATCATATTTGTTTCAAGGGGTTAAAATTGAGAAAAATACCCTGTCACAGTAACCACAATGGCAATATGCCAGTGATGGGAAAGTCTACTTGAAAAATATCCACTTGGAAGAAAAGAAAGACAAACCTCAAAACCTGCACATAAAAGTAAAAAAAACATCAAAACCAGCACACAAACATCAAAATAAGTCCAAAATTTGCTTCAAAGGGTTAAAATTAAGACAAAATACCCTGGAAAAGAGTTAAATGTTATCGTGAACCCCCACAGCAATATGCAAAGAAGAAAAACATTTTGTTAAAAGCACAAAAATCCAAACCTGTGAACAAAAGAAGTCCAAAATTGAAGTAATTAAGCAGGAAAAGGGTTAAAGAATACAACGTAGCCCTAAGATGCATGTTTACATACAATAGAAAGCATGGACATATGCTACAAGGTAAATCTACACTTGGAAGAAAGGAAAAAAAATACATGAAAACCTGCACGCAAATGTCAAAATAAGTCTAAAAATCTATTCAAAGGGTTAAAATTTAAAAAAAAATCCACTGGAAAGATATCAATGCTATAATAACCACCACTGCAATATGCAATGAGGTCAACCTCACTTGAAATTGTTTTTTTTTATCACAACCTGTACATAAAAGTAAGAAGCTGTAAGCCTAAGTCCAAAAGCTGTACATAAAAGTCCAAAATTGAAGTAATTCAGCAGGAAAAGGGTTAAATAATACAAACATAGCCCTAAGATGCATGTTTACATACAATAGAAAGCATGGACATATGCTGCAAGGTAAATCTCCACTTGGAAGAAAGGAAAAAAAAAACATCAAAACCTGCACGCAAACATCAAAATAAGTCTAAAATTTGATTCAAAGGGTTAAAATTAAGACAAAATACCCTGGAAAAGAGTTAAATGTTATAGTGAACCACCATAGCAATATGCAGAAACTCTACACTTGGAAGAAAGGAAAAAAAAAAAAAACCCATGAAAACCTGCACGCAAACGTCAAAATAAGTCTAAAAATCTATTCAAAGGGTTAAAAAATTTTTAAAAATGCACTGGAAAGATATCAATGTTATAATAACCACCACTGCAATATGCAGTGAGGTCAACCTCACTTGAAATTGTTTTTTTTTTTATCACAACCTGTACATAAAAGTAAGAAGCTGTAAGCCTAAGTCCAAAAGCTGTACATAAAAGTCCAAAATTGAAGTAATTCAGCAGGAAAAGGGTTAAATAATACAAACATAGCCCTAAGATGCATGTTTACATACAATTAAAAGCATGGACATATGCTGCAAGGTAAATCTCCACTTGGAAGAAAGGAAAAAAAAACCATCAAAACCTGCACGCAAACATCAAAATAAGTCTAAAATTTGATTCAAAGGGTTAAAATTAAGACAAAATACCCTGGAAAAGAGTTAAATGTTATAGTGAATCACCATAGCAATATGCAGAAGCTAAAAAAAAATTTAAAAAGCCAAAAAATCAAAACCTGTACACAAAAGTTCAAAATATTTGAGAGCGGATGCCGACATGAGGGCTATGCCATAGGCTCACACATCTAACGTTGGTGAGCCAAAAATTATTCAAATCAGAGCTTTCATATGGAAGTTCTGTACAAAAAACAGATTTCTGCATCATCGGTACAAAATGGTGGCTGGCAGCCATCTTGAATTTCGGACCGCAGCCAAAAACACTCGTTCTCGTCCCACAGTCATAACAAAGGTACCCAAGAAGTTTCGTAAAGATCGGTTCATAAATACGGCCTCCAGCCCGAGCCGTATCCAATTGTTGACGGACAGACGGACGACGGGCCATGGCATAAGCTCAAATTTGGCTTCGCCAAAGTTGAGCTAAAAAAATGAAAACAACACCGTATGGTTTTCTGTTTGTTTTATTCATAAAATTGAGGATTAAAACCCGAAATCTGAAAATGAAACGTATGTACAAGATAATTGTGAGAATTTTTAAAGCAAATTCTATAAATTTGGTAGGTGGTTTCCAAAGAAACCTAACATACCCAGTGGACACTTACTTGTCTTTTATCGCCAATTTCTGATGCATCCAAACGCGACTTGCAAGCACTATTACTCATCCCGAAGCCCACCCCCCCCCCCTTCCTCCCACTTTGCAATTTATCCACTGCAAGCACCCCCTGGGCTTCGACACGAGTCAGTATGGTATAAGAAGAATCGATAGACTGTTGAGTATGTCAGCATTTAATCAAGCGACCATTACCAATCCAACCACATCGCGATTCCACGATACAGCACTTCCCAACCGGGAAGAGTGTATCACGATGCACCGATGCATCGGTGCATCGTTACAGGCCTAAAATTTTCAGGGGGAAAAAAAAAAAAATTTTGTCTTAAAATTGACAGAAACGCATAAAAAACAAAAAAAATTTTTTTCGAATTTTGGTCCAAAATTTTCTAAGTCCCACCCGGACCCCAAATTTTTTAGAGGGAATTTTTTTTTTTTTTTTTTTGTCTTAAAATTGACCAAAACGCAGAAAAAACAAAAAAATTTTTTCGGATTTTGGTCCAAAATTTTCTAAGTCCCACCCGGACCCCAAATTTTCAGAGGGAATTTTTTTTTTTTTTTTGTCTTAAAATTGACAGAAACGAACAAAAAACAAAAAAAGAAAATTCCCACCCTGACCCCAAATTTTCAGGGGAAAAAAAATAATTTTTTTTTGTCTTAAAATTGACCGAAACGCAAAAAAAACACAAAAATTTTTTTCGGATTTTGGTCCAAAATTTATAAGTCTGCAACGGGACCCCAAATTTTCAGCCAAAATATGAACCTAGGGACTTGGCTTCAACAAACTTGAATCTCACCCCCCTAAGGATGCTGCATACCAAATATCAAAACATTCTTATTGCTAGATCTAAGAAGATTTTTAAAAAATACTCCTCATACTGCACTAATTTAAACATCTGGGCTCCCATAGAGAGCCCAAATATCGACCCAGGGATTTGATTTCAATAAACATGTGAAACAATCTTCCAAAGATGTTATATGTGAAATTTGAAAGCTTTTGGAGCAGTGGTTTGGGAGAAAAGTAGTCTGTTTTTCCCATTACCCACAGTGTTAAAAAATGCTGACTCAGCACTTTTTCAAACTCCCCAAAAACTACCCCATGATAAAACCGATGGCAATTTTTTTTGACCATTCCATTCTGTTGGTCCTAAGGAAGCTTCACAACATATAAGAATTCTCAGTGCCGTGTAGTTTTGGAGATATGGGCGTTTTAATTTTTTTCTATTTTTAGCTCCTCTGGTTCCCACAGGGCTGTGGGAACAAAAATTTCTGCATAAATTAGGTACTTATGACCCAATAAGCACTCACGTAAAATTTGGTTCAAATCGGCCTCGCGGTTTGGAAAATAGAAATTTGGGGCGGGGCCAAAATTTTTGCCCCTCCTTTAACATCGTCAAATATAGCCCCTCGAACTTCTCTTGAACAAACTTGAGTCTACTCCTCAAAAGGAAGCTGCATACCAAATATCAAGTCTCTGCTATTGCTGGTTCTTGAGAAGAAGATTTTTTAAGAATTGGAGCATTTTTGCCCCATCCCTCTACTCAATATGAGCCGAAACCTAATTTGACAAAAAATCAAAATGCCCTTATGTAACCCCTAATAACATGAAATTTCATTAATATGCGGCCAGTGGTTTGGGAGAAAAAGGCCCAAACACCACCATCACAACGGACGGCAGATGCCGGACGACGGACGAAAAGTGATCAGAATAGCTTACCCTGATTTTCAGTCAGGTGAGCTAAAAATAATTACAACTCTGGTATTTTAGAATTATATAACAATATAAAAATAGGTCGATGAAATCGTCAGATGTGTACCCATACGCGCAACTAGTAGAAAGCTGCATGACGGAGGGCCACCATGGATGCCGACATTATGTACACCATACATGGTATGGGTACATATAGAAATGGATTGGAGGAGTGTCTAATTTGATGGATAAAGGGTTAACATCTCCGGATCAAATTATCAGATATACATAAAAAACTATACAGCACAGCACATCAGTAACCTGAATAAATATATAAAGTAACATGACAATCGGACTGATATTTTTTGAGTTATCTCATTCCAAACGGATTGGAGGAATTTTCAATTTGAAGGATAAAGGGTTAATATCTCAGGATCAAATGATCAGATTTACACCAAAAACTATACGGCTCAGCACATCAGTAACATGAACACAAATATAAAGTAACTTGACAACCCAAGCAATATTTTTCATGTTATCGAATGCCAAAGGGATTGGAGGAATTTTCAATTTGAAGGATAAAGGGTTAATATCTCAGGATGAAAACAACAGATTTACTCCAAAAACTATACAGCTTGGCACATCAGTAACCTGAACACAAATATAAAGTAACTTGACAATCCAAGCAACATTTTTCAAGTTATGGAATGCCAAAGGGATTGGAGGAATTTTCAATTTGAAGGATAAAGGGTTAATATCTCGGGATCAAAATAACAGATTTACACCAAAAACTATACAGCTCGGCACATCAGTAACCTGAACACAAATATAAAGTAACTTAACAATCCAAGCAAAATTTTTCAAGTTATCGAATGCCAAAGAAATGGATACGGACGCCGGCCGGACAGACGGATGGATGGACAGACAGACAGACAGATAGACAGAGACAGATGGACGAAGGATGGACGAACGGCGGATGGTCACCCCGGATGCCGGCCTTATGTGTACCATACATAGTATGGGTACACATAACCAGGGATATGATTTATGACTTATTGGTTCAATAAAACATGCTCATTTATCATTATTTCATCATGCCCTGCAACATGTGAAGTTATGACTTTCAGTGCAAGATCAATTTTTCGAATGGTGCCAAGGGAGGCAACTATATTGTTATTCACATTTCGCTGTGAAAATTTTATCTGGTCTTCATATTGATTTTTTTTATTAAGTTTGAGTGAAGCTATATTTTGTTTTATTCGTAAAATTTTTAAAAAATGTACATATTTAAAAAAAACAGCTATTTTTAAACAGACTATGTTTGTCTGACATTTGGTCTACAGACATTTGGAATATTTTGCCTCAGAAAATTATTGATTCAGTGGATATTTACTTGTCTTATATCGCAAATTTCAGACGTATCCCAACGCGACTTGCAAGCACTATTACTCGTCCCGAAGCCCCCCCCCCCCCTCCCCCACACACACACTTTGCAATTTATCCACTACAAGCACCCCCCTGGGCTTCTACACGAGTCAGTACGGTAATTGCACGTGCATGACGTCACACGTCCGCATCATGGTTCTTTTCGAATATTACCGCAAGCAGTTGTAAACAAAGCTCAGTCACTGTTAGGATTCGTGGATTTTGTGTTGTTTAGGGTTTGTATTTTCACGAAACCTCCGACCAGATGTAGTATTGTGTGTCCCGTGGGAATTTAGAGAGCGGCTGTAAACAAAGCTCAGTCACTGTTAGGATTCGTGGATTTTCTGTTGTTTAGGGTTTGTATTTTTATGAAACCTCTGACCAGATGTAGTATTGTGTGTCCTGTGGGAATTTACAGAATTGTAGGAGGAAAAAATACATATTTTCCACATCAGTTAGTCAGCATTTTAGCGACCAGAATTCAAAATTTTCATGGGGAGAGAACTCTCCAGACCCCCCCCCCCCCCCACACGCACGTGCCTTTGGCACATGCGGCATACGCCTTTGGCATGTGAATTTCACTTTCTTTAAACTACCGGACCCACAAATTTTCCCCTAGCGGAAACCCTGTCAAAGGGTTAATTTTATGTCAATGAAGCACCATCAGTGCAGTATATTTTTGATTTAAAATAAGGAAGGAAGCCGGAGTACCCGGAGAGAACCACCGAGCAACTGTCAGCTCCCCAACATATTAACTCCACACAAGCAGGGTTAGCATTGGTTGAAGACAGCTGCACCATCGGCGTGCAGTAGGCCTTAGTACACAGCGTCACCGTGCCCCCACATGGGCAATGGGGGTGAAGTGTCTTGCCCAAGGACACAACACGGTTGCCACAGGTGTGATTCGAACCGAGAACCTCTCGGCTTGCAGCCTGCATCTCTACCAACTGAGCCACCGCACCCCCAAATAAACAGCTAACAACTGAGTCAAAAGCCGTCGTTGGAACCACACGTTTTAAAGTGGGAGTTTCTTTTCGGTAAACCCATATATGGGATTGTGTCACACGAGTCATGACGTTGCACTGCATTATCTATTTTTATCACACGCTCCACACATTTCAACATGAGGAAAATTCAGTGGCTTCGTGTTGATAAATCCCACCCCAAATGTCCCAGATATTAAACTTATTGCACCCAAACCTCTCACAGTTAACACAGATTACTAATGTAGAGGAATTATCTGTCCAATATGGGAATAAAAAATGCCATTATATATTTAATGAGACGATGAGCGTGGTTGAAGGAAATATTGCGACATTTTGCAGAATGCAGTACATTTTGGGCTGTGAAGAGCATCCGTATTCACATGATGGATAAAAAACAACTCGGTACACAGTTACACAATCAAAATCTTTAATATAATATTCTGTCTTATCTTTCACGAACCATCACTTACCTGATATCAGTAACAGACAAGTGACGTACCGATTGTTTGCCACTGGTTGCCTCACAAAGGGGAAGAAAGTTCATTACATATCATCCATAACACTTTCACTGAGTTTCAGACAATCGACTAGAGCTGATGTTGAATCATCGAGTGCCGATGGTGAACCAATGGACGCTTATCGGCCGAGTGCCGATGTTACACCGATTAATTGTCTCATCTCTACCAGTGCATACTGGAAAGGTGAAGATTGCACTCCACTGACTCAGGTTGCAGTAAAAATTACCAGTTGCACCTACTTGGGTGGTAAACTTGGCCCAAGTGTACACGATTGGTAATTTTACTGGACCTGAGTCAACAGAGTTTAACACTGTGAAATATGTTCAATTTAATGTAGTTCTTTCGAGTCTAGACTTATTTAGTAGAGAACAGACTGCAAACACTGTAAAATACATTCAATTTAATGTAGTTCTTTGCGAGTCTCGATTTATTTAGTAGTGCACGGTATTACAACCGGAATCAGCATTGGAATGGGCCGATTGTGAGCTCAAATAACCAGTAATCGGTCACTAGCCATTTTTGGTAATCGGTTGAACACTAATTGTTGACAGTGAAATAAGTATAATTTGAGCACTTTTATCTAATATTGGATTATGTGTTTGAGCATTGATTTCTTGCGTTAAATTCATAGCAGCCATGACTAGATGTGATCTAAAATATTAACAAAATATTCAGCGTGTTAAGAGTTAACACTTTCAACTGCCATGGTCAAATCATGTCAAGACAGTTTTAAGGAGATAACCAACCCATAAGATGCAGAAATAGAAATTAAAATATGTATAATTTATACCAATGCTTTGTAAACTGACCCAACATTTAATCCCAGGATCATTTTGGGCATTTAACTGGTTGGGGGCTAGATTATTTTTGGTGGTCTGAATTTCTTTTTTGCTTTTAAAAGTTTGATTAGCAGTTTTTATTGCTGTCCTGCAAAATTGATTAGCAGTGGGGACAAACTGATTAGCAGTTATAAAGAGACTAATAAATTTCAGAAAAACACACCTTTTCAAAATAATAGTTTTATCATTACCAAGAACAGAATTTTAACAAAAATCAAACGTATCAAACCGAATAAGAGTTCAATTTTAACTTCAGCCAGTTCAGGCTTGGATGATCATTGTCAGTGTCCTGAAATTCAAAAGAGAATGGGAGGGGGTGCAATGGGACATGCAGCTGCGGCCGCTTTTCTCCCAAGAACATGATACGTCATAATTTCATTATGTTAGATGGGTGTTCAGTGACTGTGTGTGGTAGACAAATCAATATTTTCAATGTGCAGCCCCAATGCAGCACATCAAAAATATTATTTGGTCTACCCCCAAATAATGAATACAGATTCTTCCAATTACTGCTATTGAACTGACATGGAAGATACCGCCAGGGTTCAAAGGGTTAATATTGCCATATTCTGGTAACATTATGGCAAAATATGGTGTTAAAGCCTTAGTTGCCCCAATAGATTTCCAATTTATTATAGTATAATATAAGTTTCACATTTTGGACTTTTAGACAAATGAACGCAAACTTCTGGCCCAACATAAAACTAACAAAGTCAGTGTTCTGAATGAAAAGTACCTTCAACTGCTCTTCTCGGGCTATTCCAACCTTTTTAAGGAAATCTTTAATATGATTTCTCTGGTCACCTTGAAGCTGCAGAACTTCACCGTATTCTGGATGATCTACAACTGTACCATTACATGCAAATTCCTGAGAAAGAAATTAATATGCTATCATAACTTTCGGTTCATTATCACAATTACAGTTGTTAAAATGATAGTGAATTTTTTTCGCTGTTCTTAATGTCCACAACTTCTTACCAAACAAATGTGAAAAACTCATCAGTAATATTGATGCCAATGCTTAGTTTTTGGTTTCATTTTAGTTTCCTGATAAGTTCAATTTTTTACACAGCATTGTTTGGCACAGTGCAGTCAAAAATAATCGGTATTCCGGATACACCGGTACCATTTTCTGAATACTGAGGTATCTAATTAACCTAACATCGCACAACACTACTTGAAATTAGACAGAATCGTCTTGAAACTTGAGGTGATTTAATTCAGCCAAACAGCAATTAGTGGATTTTTGAGTGAACATTTCATTACAATTTACTGGATACTGTTTCTGCAGACACACTCCTGGACATTAAAATACCAACTGGAATGTTTCTACATCATACCTGTTACTGGATTCTATTTAACTCTAGTTTGGACTAATAAGTATTTCTGTGGGAGCATGGTGGCTAAGTGGTGATGGCAGTGGACTTTAAACCGAAAGATCAAGGGTTTGATCTCCTCCACAGGTAACTGCATCGCGTTCTTGGGCAAGGCACATAATCCTGATAGCCCATGTGGGAGCACAGTGGCGCTGTGTACTATGGCATAGTGCAAGTTGATGGTACATTTGTCATCAACTGATGCTGATCCAGCTTGTGCAGAGTTAATAAGTTGGGGAGTGTAACAGGTATTCGCTGCTACTTCCTCCACCCATAAAACTGTCCAACACAAAGTGACTGGACCCTGGCTGTTGAAAGTGCCATTAAGCCCCAATAAATAAACAATTTTCTGTAGACCAAAACGTAAAAGATTTTTGTACCATTTTCTTTTCAAATCATTTTTTATTAAATTTTAGTATAGTCAAACTAATGTTGTTGCATCTCAGATTTCTTCCAGTTAACAGAATTATTGCATACCATAGCAAATGGTTGGAAGTTTCTCGTTGCAGATTGTCCAGTAATTTTATTAAACCTCCCTCAAACAGTGCAACATTGTTTCACCTGAATTTATTCAAATTTCTCAACAAATAAAATAGTTGAGACATTTTCTGTAGAAACTAAACTACTCAGTGTTACATGTTCTGAAAAATCCAAAGCTTTTCTTATAGGCTACCATGTATGTGCAGAGTGAATTATCACCAGAGGGATATGATCAATTGAACTGATCAGGAATAATAAATAGTCCAGTACCTGGACCTGGAAATAGAAAGGTTGGCCATGTGAGTATCTGTTCATAACCACAACTCTGGTCAGAGCTTCATTTTAGCATATTTAATACCATTTAATACCAATACTTAACCCTACATTTACCCAATGCAGACAATATCAAAATTTATTAGGCCATCAAAAAAAGAACCTGTTTCTCAGGCCCGCGCGCATGGTCATTTTTGGTGCGCATGCAACCTTTTTATGACACAAAAAAAATCTTCAAAAAATTTGAGATATTGTGCTCATTTCAGTAAATCGATATCGATGCGTTCGCAAATTTTAAATTAACACACTTCAAGCTTTTTCTACATCATACCTTAATGAAGTGGGTGGGTTCTAGCAATATTCACGACAGAAAGTGTTTTATTCTGTAAAAGGTAAGTCATAATGACAGCAAGAAGGAAGGTGTCTTTCAGTCTGACAACAAACAGTCACAAAGGGGAATGGTCGATTCGCACCACGTTTGATTCGCACCAACCCTCAGAAAGTCTGCAAAGTCAGGTGCTATGTTGAATGGAACACAGTCTCCTGGCATTTATTTTTAGTAACATTTGTATTGTAAATGGCCGTCATTGGGAATTTGTGTACTGTTATTTGAAACCGTTACGAGTTTCCCAGTTAATTTAAATAAATGCATTTGAGATGCAGGATAATTGGATAACTAATAGTAACCGTTGCTTGATATAAAAGTAACAGTCATAGCTGAAAATAAATCGCATATAGGCAGGTATGTGCGGTCGAATTGGTTAATAAAAACATGCAAACATTCGTTTTGTATTTCATTTTCACATTTCAAAAAAATATGATTTATGGATGAACTGCCCGTTCAAATGGGTTGTGATAATTTTGATTATAATGGGGAAAAATTGCGATTCACGATTTTATTAGGCAGGTTGTGAAAGGATTTTTTTTTTTTGGTCAAATAAATCTCTGAAAGTTGGCACTTCGAGTTCGACATTTAATTTGTCCCAGAGACGTTTCAACCCGAGACGTTTCACCCACGAGGCGTTTCGTGACTTTCATCCTGTGTTATAATTTTCATGTTTCACTGAAAAAAACAAACATTCAAACCCCACTTCATTTACGACCCAACACCCCTGTGGTGAATAACCAATATATTTGCAAAATTTTGCATGGTCCACCAGGCGTTTGGGTGGGGGTCAAATTACCACAAACAACCTCTCGGGGAGAAAATAAAAAGAAAAAAAAAACCCCGCCCGCCCGCACGCTTTTTTGGAAAAAATGGCCTGAGAAACAATCAACTTTGTATGTCCTTATTTTAAATATTTTTTTTAATTTTTCAAAAAATTTCAACAAAACTATCATGTGACCCCTCATTGGAACGAGCTCGATGAGCTTGTTCCAAAGAAGGGTCACGATATGGTTTTGTTGAAATTTTATGAAAAGTTAAATTTATAGTAATTTATATATTTTTTATACTGACCAATGACCCAGACATAGCCGGTGCTAATTCTAAATGAAAGTGTCAATGACACTGCAGCTCAACTTGACAAACTTGAACTTGGTAAGTTATAAATGAAATGGCAAAATTGAAGATCATTGGTAGCAATGTCATTTTTTTTTGCCAGTGGCAACATTTTTTGACAGAAACCGAAGAAAATTGATAGCTCCCATCTAGAGGCCTCCCCAAACAAGCATGCCAGGTTTCAAAGCAATCCGATCATAAATGTGCCCTGTAGGGTGTACAAAAACGAAATATTGTGGTCTGACTAGACTAAATTCTAAGAACGTTGGCCGTGGCAACATTTTCTGACAGAAATAGCAGAAAATCGATAGCTCCCATCTAGAGGTCACCGTAAATAAGCATACCAGGTTTCAAAGCAATCAAATCATAAATGTGCCCTGTAGGGAGAGCCAAAGGGAAATATTGTGGTCTGACCAAACTAAGTTCTAAGAACGTTGGTCGCGGCAACATTTTTTGACAGAAATTGAAGAAAATCGATAGCTCCCATCTAGAGGTCTCCCCAAACAAGCACACCAGGTTTCAAAGCAATCAAATCATAAATGTGCCTTGTAGGGTGTGCCAAAGGGAAATATTGTGGTCTGACTAAACTGAGTTCTAAAAACGTTGGCCGCGGCAACATTTTTTTGACGGAAATTGAAGAAAATTGATAGCTCCCATCTAGAGGTCTCCCCAAACAAGCATACCAGGTTTCAAAGCAATCTGATCATAAATGGGCCCTGTAGGGTGTGCCAAAGGGAAATATAGAGGTCTGACTAAACTAAGTTTAACGAACGTTGGCCGTGGCAACATTTTTTGCCGGAAATTGAAGAAAATCGATAGCTCCCATCTAGAGGTCACCCTAAATAAGCATACCAGATTTCAAAGCAATCAAATCATAAATGTGCCCTGTAGGGTGTGCCAAAGGGAAATATTGTGGTTTGACTAAACTAAGTTCTAAGAACGTTGGCCGCGGCAACATTTTTTGACGGAAATTGAAGAAAATCGATAGCTCCCATCTAGAGGTCACCCCAAACAAGCATGCCAGGTTTCAAAGCAATCCGATCATAAATGTACCCTGTAGGGTGTGCCAAAGGGAAATATTGAGTCTTCAGACTAAACTGAGTTCTAAGAACATTGGCCGCGGCAACATTTTTTGACAGAAATTGAAGAAAATCGATAGCTCCCATCTAGAGGTCTCCCCAAACAAGCATAGCAGGTTTCAAAGCAATCTGATCATAAATGGGCCCTGTAGGGTGTGCCAAAGGGAAATATTGAGGCCTGACTAAACTAAGTTCTACGAACGTTGGCCGTGGCAACATGTTTTGCCGGAAATTGAAGAAAATCGATAGCTCCCATCTAGAGGTTACCCTAAATAAGCATACCAGGTTTCAAAGCAATCAAATCATAAATGTGCCCTGTAGGGTGTGCCAAAGGGAAATATTGTGGTTTGACTAAACTAAGTTCTAAGAACGTTGGCCGCGGCAACATTTTTTACGGAAATTGAAGAAAATTGATAGCTCCCATCTAGAGGTCACCCCAAACAAGCATACCAAGTTTCAAAGTAATCTGATCATAAATGCGACCTGTGAGGTGTGCCAAAGGAAATTGTGGACGTACGTACTAACATACGTACGCCGACGGACGAGAAGTGATGGCAATAGCTCAGCTTGACTTTGTCAAGTTGAGCTAAAAATCTAGAGCCATACAAATTTTGCCCACCAATCCCCCAAATTTGCATCAAAAATCGAAAATAACATGTCCAAAATGGTCCTCCATACTTTTTCTCCACTGCGCATGCGCAGTGTCAAGGTGGTCTCGAAATTGGCGCCAATTATCATTCTTACAAGCAGTGCCTGGTCAGCGCTATATACTCAGCGGGGAGGTACGAGTTCCCAACTCCTGGGAGAACCATCCCCGTCTGGGTCATTGGTAAGTATAAAAAAATATATAAATTACTATAAATTTTTCAACATTTTTATACTGTACCAATGATCCAGACATAGCTGAATAGAAAAAAAGGCGGGAGGGCCTAGGACATAGAGGAAAATCCAATAAGCTCAACTATATATAATAGAGTTATCCCCTCGAGGAGTAAAGGAGGATTAGGCTTTAGATTTATCTTTCTTATTTATGACAAATTAGAAAGACACAACACCCTTCATAATTGAGCATAATAACATCCATGTTCTCTATTAACATCCAGTATAACCCTTTATACTAATTATTTTTAAAGTAAGCCAATAAATAAAGTTAGTCCAGAGAAATGAGACTCTTTATAATCATTAAAAGTGTCAGAGGATTGTATATTAACGCCCGTTTGACACGTGACATATACAAATGCTTCACACCGAGCTACACTTTAAAAATATGACATGAATGAATTTTAACATTAGCTTTACACTTTAAAACCATCCCGGTACCGACTCAGAATTACTGACTCCGGAGGAGGTATCCCCTTGCTTTTCACTATAAAGCAAGTGACCTAAGGGAACACCCCCCCCCCCCCCCTTCCCCTTGGTCAAATAGCCCAGAGCAAAGAGGACAGCAGGACAGAGTCACTGCCGGAACAGACAGCCTGCATAACTATAGTTGCAACTGTTTAGTGGACGACATTCTGAGCAACAGATAACGGACCTAAACAATGCAGGACTCCAGAAATGGACTCAATATTCCCGAGATAAAAATTTGTTAATGTGGATGGCTGAGACCAATATGCACCCTTCATTAAATCTGTAATAGCAACACTATTTGCGTAAGCCCAAGATGTAGAAAGAGCTCTTACTTCATGAGCCGAAATCTTAAGCACAGGCTGCTGAGTTGAAGATAGATTATCATAAGCAGTACGGATAGTTAATAGAATCCATCTAGCAATAGAATGGACCATAATGTCCTTTCTATTAGGCATCAGAGACAGAAAGAAGCGTTTTCGTCCCTTTCTGATAAACCAAGATCTTCGTTTATAAATATGTAAAGCTCTAACCGGACAGAGTAAAGGTCTATGCCCGTCTGAAGACGGAAGGGCCTTAATAACAATAGGTTCCGGATATTTATTAGGAGCCTGATTCTTAGCCAAAAATCCAACATTAGTAGTAAAGGAAATAGTGTTCCCAACACTCCGATAGTGAGAATTGTCCACAGATAGTGCATGAAGCTCACCGACTCTTCTAGCAGAAGAGAAAGCTAAGAGAAATGCTGTCTTATAAGATAAGAATTTGAAGTCCACTGTCTCAAGAGGCTCAAATGGCTTTTCTTTTAGTTTAAGAACAACCCAAGCTAAATTCCATTTAGGAATTAATCTAAGGGTTCTGGGTCTATTTATCGAGAAGTTTCTAACTAATTTAGATAAAGAGACATTAGATGCAATTTGTAAACTATCATGGTGTGCATAGGTATCAGATAACATAGACCTTATAACCTTTAATAGTAACAGGCTGCAGTTTGATCTCATCAAACAAGTATACTAGAAAGTTTGCAATGTCTGGAATGGAGGGATAAAAAATAACAGAATGATCCCGACACCAACGACAAAAGACCTTCCACTTAGCCGCATAGTTTAGCGAAGAGGAGGTCCTCTTACAGTTAGAAATTGCATCCACTGCTCGTCCTGTAAAATGCAAGAAAGACCGCACAACGGAAATACGTGAAGGTTGAGACCTTGCGGGTTGTGATGTAGTTGGCACGATTTCCCCTGCGAAAGAAGATCCTCTTGTGGAGGAAGCTTCCGCGGTATGTCCCACAGCAGACACCTGAGTAGATTAATCCATGGTCTCTGTGGAGTCAGAGATGCTACCAACAGAATTTTGCATTGAGATTGTTTTATCTTTAGCAATATCTGCTGAATCAACGGCGCTGGAGGATACGATTATCCTATCATTCCGTCCCACGAGATCGATAGAGCGTCTACTGCATATGCTCAAGGATCCGGACATGGTGACACATACGTCTGCAACTGATTGTTGAGCTGTGTCGCAAATAAGTCTATCATTGGCCGCTCCCATTGGTAGCAAATCTGATTGAATACCTGTTTGTTGAGAGTCCATTCTGACGGCAACAAGCGACCCTTCCGTGAAAGGGAGAATACATTCAGACGACCCGGAATATGACGGACCGAAAGTAGAACTTGGTGTTCTAGTACAAACAGGATTCTCTCCGTTAAATTGAATAACGGAATGGAATGAGTGCCTCCCTGGTTCCGAATATACGCTACTACAGTCGTATTGTCGGACAGGTTTTGGACATGTGCTTTCTGAACAATGTTCATCCAATGACATAGCGCAAGCCAAATTGACATCATTTCTTTGATGTTTATGCGCTTGCCTAGAAACTGCGGATCCCAAAGACCCTGGCACTTCGAATCCGTTGGGATCAATGTTGCACCCCAACCTGTTTAACTGGCATCCATCATAATAGTAAAACTCGGATCCGGCAACTGCAGTGGAACTCCTTGAGTTAACCACTGAATGTTTGCCCAAGTCTGAATCTCTTGTTTCACTTGATTTGACAAGAGAACGTCTATATCGAGCGAATGAATCTTTACTCTCCAATTCTGAGTCAAGAAAATTTGAAGAGGACGAGTGCGTAACCGCGTCATCGGAATGAGATCCGCAGCAGCTCCGCACAGACCTATCAGTCTCATGAATTCTCTCGCTGCGACTTTGTCTGAGTGAAGACAATAGCGAGCGTAACAACTGATTAATTTCGCTCTGGTTAACGGCAGACGAACGAGATTGTTGTGCGTCTCGAAGCTCATCCCCAGGTGGGTGAATGACTTGGATGGCACCAGATCCGACTTCTCCTCATTTATTATAAAACCGAGACGTCAGAGTAATAAAAGCAGATTCTGCACATCGTTCTGAAGAGTTAACTCGTTGCCGTACCTCTGAAGAATGTCGTCCAGGTAGGCAGACGTTACCGCAGACGAATGAGCTCGGAAATGCATCATTACCGAGTTCATTATTCGAGTGAAAGCCCAGGGCGCTAGGTTCAAACCGAAGCACATCGCTCGGAACTGATATACAACTCCTAGGACTGCGAAGCGTAGATACTTTCTGAATGTCGGATGTACTATGATGTAAAAGTACGCATCCTTGAGATCTATGCTTGTAGCATAGTCGTTCACCCGAATACTCGCTCTGACTGATCGAATTGTCTCCATATAGAACTTCGGAGCGACGATCAGCTTGTTTATCCAGCTCAGATCTATGACTGGACGGAACGAGCCGTCTGGTTTCGGAACCAGAAACAGATGGCTGTAGAAACCCGGTGATTCCTGGTCTTCTACGACCTCTACCGCGTTCTTCTCCAGAAGAGACTGTATTTCTGATAGAAGAGCGTCTCGTTTCTGTGGATTTGACGGAAGCCGAGTCCATTTTGGACTTCGAGTTAATGGAGGCTTTCGTTTGAAGGATATTCTTAGTCCTTCCGAAATTACCCCTCGAACCCAGGGGTCGTCCGTAATTGACGCCCAATTGTTTACTAAACTCGACAATCTTCTGCCTACCGGAACACGATAGAGGTTCATACCATCACCTCCTGGACCTGCAAGGCTTGCGGAAGGAGAAACTACGTCCTCCACGACCCGCACCTCGCCCTGTCGACCTAGGGACGTCTGACTGGTTATCTCAGCCAGTATAACGTCCCCTACATGAGTCGCTGCCTTGACGGTCTCTAGAATAAGACCTAGAGGACGCATAGGAACCTCTATAGGAACTTCCCTTGGGCATACTTGTCCCCGAAGTGCCTGTCTTACCCTTTTCTGCTGTATCCGACTTTTTAGAAGCGGATTTGAATAGCAGAGAATCCGAAGCTTTCTTAGTTATCTGATCATAGATTGCAGAAAGCTTGCCGTCGAAGAGAAGCTCTCCGGAGACCGGAGCGACTCTGAGAGAGTTTTTCACCTTACTATCCACGCGCGTGGATGTAGCTAGGGCCGCGTCACGTCTAACCAACTCCAGGTTTGCCACTGAAAGGGCAGAGTTATACGTGGAATAAGCTATGGCCCTCGAAAGAACTCTTAAGGAAGACTGTATATCCTGGAATTCTTTCCCT